>VXBQ01016169.1:96680-217183 GCA_013400175.1 Phainopepla nitens
GGTCGGCGGTGCCGCCAGCCGCGGGCTCCGGTGTCCGCTGCCCCTCATCCGCCTCTCTCCCGCAGTGATCTGGCGCTTCGTGCAGGGCAGGAGGAGCAGCCGCAAGGCCGTGCTGCTGCTGGGCCTCTGCGACGCGGGGAAGACGCTGCTCTTCGCGCGGGTGAGCGGGGAGCGGCGCGGGGCCGCTTTTGCCGGGGGGAAGGAGTTCCCGCAGTGCGGGTTTTAACCCAGCTTGAAAGATGGGGTCTGTAGACGTAAGGAGGGATGGAGACCCGGTTTTGTCTACCACGGAGTGTCAAAATAAATCCTGTTTTGGTTTGAATTTGTCGCAGTAAGAGGCGTAGGGATGCTTGAGCTCAGCGCAGCGTGCAGCTCCTCCCGAGGCCAGCGCCGCTCTCCGGGGCCACAGACAGCGGGAGGGAACGGCTGGAGCTGTGCCACGGGAGTTTAGGCTGGATTTCAGGGAAAGGTTCTTCCCCCAGAGGGTGCTGGGGCACTGCCCAGGCTCCCCAGGGAATGGGCACGGCCCCAGGGCTGCCAGAGCTCCAGGAGAGTTTGGACAGCGCTGCCAGGGGTGCCCAGGGTGGGATTGTTGGGGTGTGCCTGCAGGGCCGGGAGCTGGGCTGATGATCCCTGTGGGTCCCTTCCAGCTGGGATATTCTGTTCCTGTTAAATCTGAACACGGAAGGGGCACGGCCCTGCTTGCCGTGCTGCCAGCTGGGAAACTTTAACGATCTGCAGGCACACCCCCTCCCCTCTGCTTTTAGGGCAGACCCCCGATATAAACACACACTTATTTTCCTAGTGGCCCACTTTTAATTAACTGGGGCAAGCACCCCCTGCAGGAAACTGAGATCAGATCTCAGATACCCCTTACCCCAGTGGGAGGATTTGGGTTTGGGGCGGGTTGGAGGTGTGCAGGTGCTGCTCTGGGGCCTGGAGCCCCCCAGGCTGTTGTTCTGAGGCTGTTCCTGTCCCCCCAGCTGCTGTCAGGGCGCTACCGTGACACGCAGACCTCCATCACCGACAGCTCTGCCACCTACAGGGTGAGCCAGGACAAGGTGAGTGCCAGCCCCAGCCCTGACTGTGCTGCCTTTTGCCCTCTTTTTTCCCCCTCCAGCCCCCCAGCCCTGTCCATCTCAGCTCAGGCCACCTTCTCCAGGTCAGCCTCTTGCTCCTGTGCCCTGCTGCCTCGAGCTCTGCGCTCCACAAACTCCACCTGGGAGAAGTCTCAGTCCCTGCCCTTCTTCCCCAGCTGGGCAGGGCCCCCAGCCAGGCTGCTGGGGGCTAAACCTGTGCTAAACCTCTGGATTTTTCCTGCTGCTCAGGTCCCAGCGTGCTCCCAGTGCAGGATTTTTCCAGGCAATGCATGCTGAGAAAGTTGGGAAATACTGGGATATGTTAGAGCCTGCTGGGCTCTTTTTATTTTGCTTGTAAAGCAAAACAGCTTCTTTTTTCTTTGCTTGTTAAATAGTGAAACCTTTCTGACTGAAAGTGTTAAAAATGATCATTTAATGTTGGCTTTTGCACATATTAGCTTTTGCATGTTGGTATTGATCATAAATATTTAGATATGGTGTTAATTATAATCCCTTTTAGCTGCTTGTTAATACAGTTTCTCAGCTTAAGCATGTATTGTATCACTTATGGAAATAGTGGTGTAATAAATATATCTGTGATAATTCTATCACTTATAGAAATAGTGGTGTAATAAATATAATATCTGTGATAATTCTATCACTTATAGAAATAGTGGTGTAATAAATATAATATCTGTGATAATTCTATCACTTATAGAAATAGTGGTGTAATAAATATAATATCTGTGATAATTCTATCACTTATAGAAATAGTGGTGTAATAAATATAATATCTGTGATAATTCTATCACTTATAGAAATAGTGGTGTAATAAATATAATATCTGTGATAATTCTATCACTTATAGAAATAGTGGTGTAATAAATATAATAAATAGTAACAGGATGAATAGACCTGAACCAAACATCAGATGTGAAAAAGCTTTTGTGTAACTAAAAGAACTGGGTGAGATCATCCATTAACTGACCAGCCCAAGTGATAAGGGGCCAGTGACACAAGACAGAGCACTGGAGAGGATGGGAGTAAAAATTCATAATTTTTTTCCTTGTCAAGGAGAATAAATTCACAAGGAGAAATGAGATTTACTGATGTCATACAGCTAAGCAAAGAAAACTCATTATTTTTATCAAGAAGAATGTAATACAGTCATAAATTCATGAGAAGGGATGAAATTTATTGGTGTTATACAGAAAAGCAAAGATAGGAAAACTTAAATACAAAGAACCACTGGAGCATCAAGGACTTTCAGGAATATTTGAATAATGAATGGGGTAATGAATATGCATAAAATCCCAGCAATTTACCTGTGTATAGAGACCTGGATTTTAACTCTTTACTGTGCTCTTTGACTGTTGTCAGAGACACTGGAAATATTGTCCTCTTCTTATATTATTATTATTATTAAACTTAAAAAAAAAATTCTAAATAGTGAGCTTTGTTTCTCACAAAAGCCACCCCTGTGGGTTGGAGCAGGAGGGAGATTTGGGGGTTTCACTGTTCTCTTGTTTATTTCCTCAGCAGTTATTTCTGTTTCTCACAAGAAAACCTGAAATTAAATTTTTTTTTTCAATCAGGTTTAAGCTATCCAGCTGCAGTTCATGTGGTCTCACTAAGGATTTTGTTATTTTTAGGTCCTGGGCTGCCACAGAGCCGGTTATTTTCAGTTTTTGGCAGTTCTTTCATTCTGGAAATCTCTTGTGCTGGATGCACACGTGGCAGGGAGAGCAGAGTGCTTAACTGCTGGTGAATTGGCAAAGTAGAGGATGATTTGGGGCTTCACCTTCTCAGTCATTATTAACAGCAGTGATAACAGGGTTAACAACTTGGTAAAAGAGCATGCAGGGTTTTTGAAATTTTTTTTCCCATTTTTGTGTCTTTTTAGTTGAGCAGACAGGTATTTGGAGGGAGTGAGGCAGTGGAAGATTTCTGCTTTTTTGATCCTTTTTTTTTTAATCACAGCCAAGGTTTCCAGTAAATCCAAGAGCAGTGGGCAGGAAGGGGCTCCTGCAGCCTTATCTTGGGAGCAGTGACGTGGCTCTGCTCAGCCATTTGTTCTCTCCCACGTCCTGGCTTTGGCTGTTCCCTTTCCTGGGAGGGGAAACCTTTGCAGATTTCAGCTGGAAAAGCCTCTTGCAAAGGCGTTTTTGTGGTATTCCCAGCAAGGCTTGGTGCATTTAGGGCAGACTTGGGGCGTGTGTGAGTAGGTGAGGCTGTAGGTTTGTGTTCTGTGCCTTTAGGACACAGCTCCAGGGTCAGGCTGGTTTTCCCCAGTCTGTGATCACAGGAACCCCCAGATCAGGTTGTGTTGTGTCTGAGACTGAGTTACTGGGCTCCTTTGCTCTTTTAAGGCACTTAAACTATATTCTTACCTAATTAAAAACTGAAACTAGAACTTCTGCTTTACTTACACTTAGATTTATGCCTCTATTTCATATCTGTGAGGCTTAATATGTCTTAATTTCTCTAAAGACTTTAATTCAACCCTACTTTCTGTCCTCTCTCTGAGGAACTCAGAGAGACTCCTGTCTCACACATTCCACCATCTCCCCCTCCTCTTTTGACTGTATAGATGAATTCCTTCTTGTTAACTCCTTCCTGCCTTTGTTCCAGAGCACTCATGTGACCTTGATTGACCTTCCAGGCCATGAGAGTCTGAGGCTGCAGTTCTTGGAGAGGTTCAAGGCAGCAGCCAGGTAAGGTGGAGGGGATCAGCAGGGGAGGGGGAGGGTGGGGTGATCCTTTGGAAGGGGATAAACCAAATGATGGTGCTGGGAATGCTGTGAGCTGGGCTGGTGGTGCCCTGAGAGCCAGAGCTCTGCTGAGGGGTGGTGCTGGTTGATTTTTGCTTTGCCTTTGTGGAATATCCTGGGTGGGAAAGGGACCCACCAGGATCATCGAGTCCAGATGCTGACCCTGCACAGGACAGTCCCAAAAATGGCCCCATGAATTTCCTGTGCTTGTAGTGCACCAGGAGGCAAAGCCAGTGCAGCAGGGAGCTCTGGGTGGGGGATGTGGGATATCCTGGGGGCAGACAGGGCAAGAACTCCTGCTGGAGCTTGCCCATGGGGTGGGTGTATTTCAGCCATGAAATTTCCGGTTCCTGCTGCGCTCGGGCTGGGTGGGAGCAGGTGTGGAAATCTCAACCCAGGCTGGAATACTTGCAGTGGGAGGTGACTGCAGGACTTCATCCCCAGCCCCTGTCCCTCCCTCTTGCCCCAGAGCCATCGTGTTTGTGGTGGACAGCGTGGCCTTCCAGCGGGAGGTGAAGGACGTGGCAGAATTCCTGTACCAGGTGCTGGTGGACAGCACGGTGCTGAGGAACGCGCCCGCGCTGCTCGTCGCCTGCAACAAGCAAGGTACCCTGCCTGCCACGCCTGCTGAGCTGGGCAGCTGGGATTTCAGCAAAAGGAAGGCTGGAATTCAGCTTTAAACTTGGACTGCTCAGCAGGAGTGTTTGGGGGAGCGCCTGGGAGAGCTGCAGCTCCTTGGGTGGGTGTAAGTAAGGCAGGTGGCTTCTCTGGGGCTTTTTGGTTCTGCCTGCTTTGTGCCAAGCTGTTCCTCAGGCTCCAGGCAGCAGGAAATAGGATCAGCTGGAGCAAAATGAACTATCCCTACACACTTGGCCGCTTCCAAGTTAAAACAAGTTGTTCAGCTGCCAGGGTTCCATGTTTTCTCTGGAGTAGCCTGAATATCTCTCCAGCTACTGGAGAAGATTCAATTTTCAGATCCCTACAAGTTCTGCAATGAAAGTGTGGGTCCCTCTGTAACAGTTGGATGTTTTAGGGCAGTATCAGATCAGGGGTTTATAATTATTTCCTGCACTAACTCAGGAGCTGCCTGAGGCTTTCCTGGCTCTGCATGCCACGGGTGGAAAAAACAGGACAGGAAGGAGTGCTGGTGCATCAAAGCCATCCTCTGAAGTATCTTCCTGCCCAGCAAGAAGAAATTAATTCCCTGCATTGTATCAGACTGTTGGGTTGTTCCCATTCACACCTGTGATCCCAAAGCTCCTGCATCCTTTATCCTACTGCAGGCACAGCTACCCTGGTAGCTCCAGTGACTGCAGAGTGTGAACTTTAGGGGGAGGAACCAGGCTCTCAATTCTCACAACCAAAGAGCTGATCTTATTTTCTCTCCAGATGTCACAATGGCAAAGTCAGCAAAACTCATCCAGCAACAGCTGGAGAAAGAGCTGTAAGTATGGAATGGGATCTTAATCCCTCTGAGCTTTTCCTCGTGTCCTTTCTCTCTGACCTCAGTGCTCAGGGAGCTCCCTTGAGCTGAGTCTGGGTTCCCTGTGGAACTGGGAACAGTCTGTTCAGTCTGGGGCTTAGAGGGCTTTTCCAAGCCAAGTGGTTCCCTGGATCTATAATCCCTTTGGCCAGCAGACGGCAGCAGGGGTGTTTGTGCCTCTTCCAGGCTGAGTACCCAACCTTCTGCTTTTTAGCAGAGGAGTTAGTTCCACATACTCACGTTCTCCAGGAAAATTAAGATTGCTTGTTCTGATGTTGGGCATTTGCCAGCTACCTGTGTGTAGGTGTTGGATTTCTAGGTAGTTACTGTGCCCTGTTAGGCCCTGTTATTCCAGTGTTTACCATGGGCAAATTGGGATAAGGACATCATCATCATCATCATCAGGCTTCTGCTGTCCTTTATTACAAAACCAGACCTGTTTGAACACCTCTCCTTGAGTGCCCTCCTACTCCCCTGAGCCTCTGCACTTGTGCCTTCCAGTAGTGGCCCTGGCTGAGCCTCACAGGGCAGTGCTGGGCCCCAAACATGCCACGGTGCAGGTGATACTCCCCTGGTCCTCGTTCCTGACCCTTTCCCTTCTTTCCCTGCAGCAATACCCTGAGGGTGACACGCTCTGCAGCCCCCAGCAGCCTGGATGGCTCAGCCACAGGGGGCCCTGCCCAGCTGGGGAAGAAGGGCAAGGACTTTGACTTCTCCCAGCTGCCCATGAAGGTGGAGTTTGTGGAGTGCAGTGCTCGAGGCAGCAAGGGAGAGGAAGGAGAGGCTGACCTGGAGGGCCTCGAGAAGTGGCTGGTGAAGGTGGCCTGAACTGAGATGAGGGCTGGGGGGCTGGAGGGGAAAGGATGGTCTGGAGCACTCAAATCTCATCTTGATGTAAAAAGAAGGAACTTCAGCTGGAAGTCAGCACTGTGGTGTCTTCCTCTGCTGCTCGTGGGCTTGGGAGCGACGTGACGATTGCTGGTGTGGTTCCCTCTGACTGTCCCTTCATGCTGTAATGTTTTTATCCTCTCCCCTCTTCCCTTGCCCTCCTCTGGGCTTTTCTTTTTCATTAATCTTCAGGCTTTTCATTTGGTAGTTGCCAAGCAAATTAGGAAGGAGTGCACTGGCAGGTGAGTTTTGGAGACTGGAGTGTGTCTGTTGTTTCCTGCCATGGTTTAAACCCCTGCTGCCTCTCACTGACCACCTTGTGGCTGGGGCTGCTGGGGAGCACTGCACAAGGTCCCTAAGTTGGGCAGGCATTGGGAGAGCATAAAAAGCTGCTTTGCTCTTTGTGTCTGCCTTCCCATTCTTTCAAACTGGTGCAGCCCCATTTCTGTGGGGCTGGAGGAATATGAAGCGCCCAAACCAGACTGCCTGCCCGGCTTTCTACTCCCTGGGCCCAGCTCTGTGCCTGTGTCTGGTGATTTCCTCTCTTGGTCAGCTTCTGGGAGTTTTTCTTCAGCTGAGGGCTGTGTCCTGAAAGCTTCACTCTATTTCTCCTTCCAGGCTTTCCTCCCACAACCAGGAACAAGCACTCTTAAGAGTGGCAGAGCTGCAGGGGGTCATGGCGTGAAACTGTGAGATGGGCACAGTTTCAGATCCACACTTGCATCTGGGACCTGCCAGGCATGTGCTGTGCACTCTCCTGCTGCCTCCTGCTCCAGTGGCTGCAGGAAGCTCTTGCTTTATGTGTAATTAATTAGTCAGCACTTGTGGCAAAGTGAGAGGGGAAAGTCAAGGAGCTGCCAGCACGTGGGTGTGCTTCCTCCTTCTGGCAGAGATGCTCAAGGGAGAGGGGAAAGAAATGGGAGATTTTCCCAGTTTGTGTCTCACTGCACATTGCAGAGCCCTAGTGCAGTGACATTTTCCCTTTGTTTGTGGCTTCCCCTGTTGTTTCAGGGTTGAGGGGGTGGCTGGCTCCTGGCAGACACTTTTTGTAGTTTGGAGCCCCCTCTCCCCTGTGGTTTGATGCCTCCTTCATCACTCACCTCAACTGTTGTGTTCTTTTCCTTCTCTGGGGCTTTTCCTGCTTCCCTGCAGCATTGCCAAGTGCTGGGAAGAGCAGGACCAGCCTTCAGCAAAGCCCTGGGCCTGTAATGAAGCTGCTCCCTTGCATTTCCAGCCTCGAGAACCATCCGTGCTGGAGGTGGGGAGGGTTATATTTACCAAACATGTTATATTCTTCTGTTTCCTGCAGGCAGAGTCCTGTTGGAACATGTTTTTCATGCTTTGAACTCCTTTAGCTGGAGGTCTTGGCCTGCCTGCTTCAAATCCATAATACTGAAGTGATTTTGGGCAAAAAATTGCTGTTTCCTTGAGTGATTGTGCTTGCAAAGATGCAGAGGCCAAGCACCAGCCTCAGCTTAAAGGGGGGAAGCTACCACGAGGCCATAGTGGGTTTTAAGTTATTGTTTTTAAAAGTATTCCTTAAGTAAATCCTTTTTTGCTTAAATGTTTGTTCTCAAGTCTTGCTTCAGTCTGTGTGTTTGTCTTGGCTCTTGCCAGCAGTGTCAGATCCACATGGATGGGGCTCTGCTCCTGCTCAGCCCAGTGTTGGGGCATCAACCTTCCTGCTCTGTGGCCAGGTCTGTATTGTCAAAAAACATTGTTTTCTGCACGCAGAGGGCTTTGGGCTTGGTATTTTTTGGTTTTGTATTTACTCCTTGGTCTCGACTAATTGAGAAAGCGATAATTGCATAGCAAAAAAAACGCCCACAAATCATCATTGAAAGGCTCTTTGGTGATGTGCACAGGAAAGCTCCAGCCAGCTGTGGTGGCTGTGGTGACAGAGCAGGGTGCTCTGCCCTGGAGGTGGCTGTGGCAGCCTGTGGCTTTGCTGGATGCAGATGAGATGCCTCAGCTTTCCCGGGCTGGGGAGCTGGGGCTGTGCCTGGAGCCGCTCGTGCTGGAGCACAGAGCAGAACTCCAGGAGTTTTCTGGGCCTCACTCCATGTTGTTTAAATATTTAAACACCCAGGGCTTTTCTTCCCCAGTGGCTGAGGGAAAAGAGCAGAACTGGAAACTCGAGTGTTGTTTTCTTGTTTTTCTTTATTCCCCACTCAACTCTGTGCTTTGTTCTTTGCTGTTCTGACCTTGTTCCCAGCCCGTGGCTCTGCTGGCTGGGAGTGCTGCTCCTGAGGCTGCAGCTCAGCAGGGCAGTGTTGGGATGGCTTTGGCAGGACAGTGGGATGTGATAAACTCAGCCCCTTCTTGCTCCAGCTGCCTGACCCCGAGTCAGGAACCCGCTGTGTTCACATATCCCCAGGGACTGAGGCCCTCACTTTTGTACTCTGAATTGCTCCCTGGAAAGGGTAGATATTTCTGAAGGAGAATGATGAGCACAGTGATAAGCAGGATAGCAGAAAACCTGAAAGAGGAGAGATTGCTGAAAGGCAAAGAAAAGCAAAAATAACATCAGCATCCTGTGGGGTGGTTTCCAGGGCTCCCCGAAGCAGGTTTTCCAGCTGTGGCCTTTCCTGTGCACAGAGTCACCAGCCTGACACCTTTGGGGCTAGGAGCTGCTCTTGGCCCCATTTGGGCCACCTCGAGCACTTTGTGACCAGCCCCTCCTGGGGCTTGTCCTGCTGGGTGTTATCCCTGGTGCAAAAGATGCGGAGAAAGTTAAGGAAGGTCAGGTGGGTGCACAGGGAAAATCTGCCAAGTGGAGGGGGAACAGGAATAGGGATAGCATGGAGAGAGCTCTTTTTTGTGAAGACTTTGGTGATTCAGAGCAAACCCAGGGCAGGTCCCCTCCTGTCCTCTCCACTTCCTCCTTGAACATGGATACAGCAGGGCCAAGAGCACAGGGAAAAGCCATGGGGTAAGGACAGCAGGGCCTAAATACATTCAACCCATAAAACCCCTGAACGAAAGCCCCACATCCACTGTACCCTGCCCAGAGCCCACTGCACTGAAAAAATTACAGGATTTTAAAGTAGCTCAGTGCTTGACATAAGTAGCTGGACGTGTTAGGCCATGGGTTGAGCTTGATGTGAACCCTGAGGCTGTGCTGTGTGAGATGGATCAGAAGGAAATGTGGAGCTGACAATCTGATCAATAATAACAGTAAAGATCATTAATAATAGTTAGAATAGGCAAAGCTGCAGTTGAAATATTAAAAGTTTTTAAAATGCTGGAGGAGATTGTGGTCTGTGTACTGTAACTCTCCAGCGCTCGTCTTGCCCGGGGGGGAGACCAAGAAAGCACCGCAGTTGGAAAAGTGACCTTTATTTAAAAAATAAAAAGAGCAACAAACCCCAGCTGTTCTGCAATAAACCCTTTGTGCTGACTTGTCCCTACACGTGTGCACTGTCCCTGCTGACCTCTGTGGGGGCTGTGAGCGGGGGGACACCGGGCTGGCAGCCACCTCCCCTGCTCCTGTCCCAGCCGGGAAGGCACCTCCCGGCCGGGAATGTCACCCCGGAGCGGGACCATCGCCCACAGCGGGCACTCCTCCGGGTCCCTGAGTTCCAGCCCCCTCTGCCTCCTGCTCCAGCTGCCCGGGGGCTGCCCCAGGGTGCCGGGCGAGCTGGAGCCCCTGGGCGCTGCCATTCCCAGGACGGGGCTGGCCCGGAGCGTCCCTCGCCGGGAGCACCGGGGCTGCGGGAGAGGAGCTCGGAGCTGCTCCCGTGGGAAGGAAAACAAACCCAAACAAGACGAAGTAGTGGCAGTGGGTGATGGGGGTGCGAGTCAGTCCTGGAGGGCTACACCAGCCCCGCCGCCTTCTCCTGCACGTTGTATTCCTTGCTCCTCTTCACCTTCCAGCCGATGAGGGCCAGCAGCACGGTGCCCACCACCTTGTAGCCCACCTGCAGCCCCAGGTATCTGCCGGGACAAGAGCACGGACATGCCACGTCCGGAGCTGGCACTTCCAGCCGGCCCCAGGCTGGGCTGGGGCCGCTCCCCTGCCCGGCTCGGGGCACAGGGTACCTGTTTCGCAGGAAATCGTTGTTGTAGTAGGCGCAGAAGCGTGAGGCAGAAGCGCACTGCTGCTGCCAGTGGATGCAGGAGGAGTCGATGAGCGCTCCGAACATGGCCGGGGCCGGCAGCCAGGCTGGCGGGAGGAGAGGATGGAGTCGGGCGCCGATCCCCGGGAGGCTCGGTGCCTCTCGCGGCTCCAGCAAACCCCCAGCCCCGCCCAGAGGTGAACACTCACCCAGCAGTCTCATTAGTAAGAACTGCACTCCGATGGCAAACGACTTCTCATCCTGGTTCACCACCCTGCGGGGGAGAAGGCACGGGAGGTCAGAGCTGCTGGCGCTGGATTTGGCCAAGACTCGGGCTGGGCGCACGTTTCTGGCTTCCCGTTGATGCCAACGCGGGAACCATCACATGGGCCCCCCCAGGACTCAGGGCCCCCCCGCTCACCGTAACACCATCATGTAGAGGGGGTTGTGGGACAGGCAGGCGACCAGGGCAGCGAAGGAGATGAGGAATATGGCAGGAAGGAGCATATGGGAGCAGCTGACTGGACAGGAGCCCGTGTAGGTGGAGAACAGCTCATTGCCATTCAGGGAACAGTTGTGGTAGATCTGTTGGAAAGGTTTGGAACAAAGCAGAAGTCAGACTCCCAGCACCAGGAGCAGGTTTCTCGTGACCCATTGTAGTGGTTTAGATTTGCCAGTTTTAATTTCTTAAATTTCTGTCGTGAGATATGATTAGGAGAAGGGAAGGCAGGCTTAAAACTTAAAGGGTATAAAGAAAACTTTTATTAACAAGCTTGAAAGAATAATAAGATTCAGAATAAGACCTTCAGGCTGCTTTTCCTCCTCTCTCTTACACCTTTTTTTTCTTTTTTAATGACAATGTATAGAAACACTTCAGTCAGTTACTAACTTAAGAATAGTCTTTTTCAGTTTACTTTAGGGAGAGGAGTCTCCCCTCATCAGGGAGATTTTTTCCACAAGAAAGAAAAATAGTTTCTCATGGCTTTACCTTTTATGAATAGTAGCCGCTCAGAAATCCGTAATTGTGAAATTCCTGTTATTTTTATAGCCTTATAGTTGTGTCCCACATCCCTGTGCAGGACACTGACAAGAGCACCAGCTCCAGCTCTAAGGCACAACCATGGCATCCTGCAATGGGATTTGCCACCATCCCTGTTCCTCCAAGCAGACTCCCAGGGCAATTACAGCAATTCCCCACAGCACCTCCCCAGGGCTCAGCACACCGTGTGGAAAAGGTTCCACCCTCTTATTGCATTTGCTGGGTTCCTGCAGCATCACTCCACTGTTCCCAGCCAGGCTGCTGGGAACAGTGCCTGCTCAGCACCTGCTTTACTCACCTGTTGTTTGGGGTTGGAGGGGTTGGTGGTGCTGTTGGTGCAGCCAGCAAAGCAGGGTGAGATGTATTCCGTGGTGTTTTTCCGGCACACAGGGCTGAAGAGCTGCTTAGAGCACTGGCACCCAACCCGTGCCTTAACCTGCTGCTGGGAATTGGGTGTACTGCCAGAAAGGAGGAGGGGAAATTTGTAAAATTTAAGAAATAGGACAGGAGGAATTAAAAAAAAAAACAAACAAACAAATAAAAAATCTCTTTTAGTAGTTGAGCAGTTTTCCTGTTCCTGTTTGGGCTGGGACACTGCCAGCAGCAGCCTGGCCTTCTGCCAGCCCCTGATCTCTGCAGGTACCTCTGGAAGTGTGCAGTGCATGTCACAGGAATTATGTTATGTCTACAAACAAGTCCTCACATGCTTCTTTTCTCTTTTTATGTTTTTTTTTTTTTTTTTTTCATCTGAAAATTAATCGGCCAAAAGCCTGGAGAAACGGATCTGGGCTCCATCCAGAGCTGCACAAACAGATGTGTGAACAGCCACAGCTGGAAACACCACATGGACACAAACTGAAAGCGGGCATGTTCCCAAACAAGCCTGATGACTGTGGAAGTGGACAAACCCAAATCTGCCCTGTCTTCCCTGACTCCCCCAAGGAGAGCATCTGCTGGAGTCACACAGCCTGAATCCTGCAGGAATATGGCACTGGGGGGCTGCCCTTGGGCAGGGTGGGATGGGGCTGCTCTACCTCCTAAGATGGCATCAGAAATCTCTTCCTTGCTGGCAGTGCACTGGGAAATGAGCTCAATGCACTTGACAACTCATATCTAAATGTCATTTTTTATCCTAAGAAGTCACGGTAAGAGCCAAAAATATCCACTGAGGTGAGGAGAAAGATGATGTCCAGCTGGAACACTGGGCGTGTGTGAAATGATGTGGACACAACATTACTAATTTTCCCCTAGAAATCCAGAGTGAAAAATTACACCCTGCTTGTTTGGCCCAGAAAATCCTGGACCAACACCCTCCCGAGCTCCCTGGGCTGTGAAGCACCCGGATCTCCTCCGTGCAGAGGGGATCAAGGAGCAAGAAGCAGCACGGTGATGCCTTCTGCCTCTCCACCAGCATGTGTCCCTCTCCACGGATAAGAGCTGGAGAAACAAGGAGCTAGGAGCTGCACCTGCATTACCTGGGGTGGTAGATGCCCTCGATGTGCCCTGTGGAGCAGCCCATGAAGAAGATGGGCAGGCAGATGAGGATGGAGAAGACGAGCACCACCACGGCGAAGCGCGGGATGGCGCGCAGGGAGAAGGAGAAGCGCTTCATGATGATCCCTCCCAGCAGCATCCCGAGCGCTGCTGCTGGCAGGTTCACAGCTCCTGCAGAGGAACGGAGCCATCAGGGGGGTCCTGCCTGCCCAGAACCCCTCCACGGGCAGGGGGCAGCGCTCTGGACCTCACAAGAGTTGGGAGAACCCACGGATCCAAGACAGCCCAAACCCAAGGCAACTGGGGAACCGCAGGTCAGGAAAGTCACCAACTACCCCAAGGTGAACCCCATCCAGAAATGAGCTTTCAGCAACTTCTTCTCCAGGATTTAAAAAGCCTGGGGAATATGGGCAGTTGGCTCCCTGATGGTGGATATTTTTTGCCTCTATCCGTGCTCACCTATGAGGAAGTTGGCCTGGGAGGGCGAGGCACCGTACTGCTTCTCCAGGAATTTGTTGAGGAAGGTGGCCAGACCCGCAATGACGGAGGAGAAGCTGCACTGAGCCAGCACCAGGAGGATGAAGAGGGGGTTGAGCAGCAGCCTGAGGAAGATCTTTGGGAATCCTACAGGGAAACCATAGGAAAAATGTCTTTTAGCTGTGTGATCCTCACGCCAGCAATTTGTACTGGGAAGAAACCCCCACCCTTAACCTGTTCCCAGTAAGGATGTCTGTGGGATGATGATGATGATCTGCTGGGGATGTCTGCAGGCATGGGAAAGCGAAAGGGGAGACACCCTAATGTGTCCCAGCAGCTGGCAGGACCCTGGATGTGTTTTCCTGGTGGGACATTGTGTCCTCTGGCCCTGTCAGCAGAGGCAGATGGACCCTGGGAGCAACTCTGTTTATTTGGTCTCTTATGAGTTTTCTAATCAGCAGAGAGCGGTGGAGAGCCAGCGTCCATTAAAGCCCAAAGAGAGGAGAAGAGGGAACTGGCAGCTCCAGGACATGACTGCAGTGGAGGAAGAGGCAAGGAGGGAGGGGCTTTATCTGGAAAGAAATCCTCCTGGAGCTAAAAGAGTCATTAATCTGGTCCCTCAGCAGTGACATCCCTCTCAGGCCTGTTTTGGCTCCACATAAACAGTGTCAGCTGCAGTGAGGTGACCTCGTCGAGGAGCTGGTGGCGCCGGCAGCCCCGTGCCCGCTCCTGGAGCTGGGGTTAAACCTCCCAGCGACCCCTTTCCAGCACACTCGTACCACTTTAGGGTCTTCAACACAAAATTCGGAAACAATTCAGGCCCCACAGAAGAGGGGGAGCCAGAGGGAGGCTGTGCCCACCTTCCCGTGGTGCTGAGGCTCTTGTGGTGCCGGAGCTGTCCACACACAGTGCTGGGCTCCCAAGGACTCCCAGCAAGCCCCCGTGGTGTGAGTCGACCCCACTCCCACCCAGCAGGGCCCAGCACAGCCCAGCACCCCCCATCCACCCTCGCCTGGGCCCACCAGGAGTTTACTTTTTATAAACTCCAGCAGGGAGGTCTCCTCAGCAGCCCCTGTCTCCATCTTCCTGAGCATCCCGGCCTCCGTGTTCCGCTCCTGGCAGGGGAGAGAGGAGCAGCCTCTGGTGAGAGGGGCTGGCACTGTCATAGTACAGGGAGGCTCAGGAGGGACAGGGTCTGTCCCAGGGGCCTTGAGCCAAGCCTGACAATCACAGCAAAGCCACATCCCACGTGCCCTTGAGAACTTCTCCAGGCTGGGAGAGCTGGGAGTGCTCACCTGGAGAAGGCTCTGGGGAGAGCCCCTTCCAGGGCCTAAAGGAGCTCCAAGAGAACTGGAGAGGGACTTTGGACAAGGGCCTGGAGTGCCAGGACAAGGGAGAATGGCTTCCCACTGCCATTAGGGTTAGATGGGATCTTGGGGACAAATTCTTGAGGTGGTGAGGCCCTGGCACAGGGTGCCCAGAGAAGCTGTGGCTGCCCCATCCCTGGCAGTGTTCCAGGCCAGGCTGGATGGGGCTTGGAGCAATCTGGGCTATGGAAGGTGTCCCTGCCATAGCAGGGGGTGGAACTGGATGAGCTTTAAGGTCCTTCCAACCCAAACCATTCCAGGATTCTGTGATTAAAGAGCTGAATTATCTCAAATATCACTGCAGCCCCTGAGCAGAGCAGCAAGACAACAACTTATTGTTGGGAGGTTTTAAGAACTTGGAAATCTTTCCTCCCCTGAACCCTGACAAAGCATCTCCCTTTTAACTCAGCAACAAGTCTGAAAATGAAAGTTAGAGATAGTTCAGCTCAGGTGTAGGGAACCTTTAGCCATAACTGTGAAATATTTTGAGTTTGATTTTACCTTTAAAGAATCAATGAGTAAACAATTTCAAAACAGAACTAAAGTATTTTTGTAACAAAACCAGTGGGGTTTGGCTTTGAAAACACCAAAATGATACATGTTAATTATTTTCCATCTGTAAATATTTGTTTTAATGGGAAAGGGTTGCTGGACTGCCTTCCTCCCTCCCACCCCTCTCCTCTGGGGACAGATCCTCCCTGAGCACATCCCTGGCTCCAGGACATTCCAGCCTCTGCAGGTGAGGTCTCACCTCTCCTTTCAGCATGTACCGAGGGAAGAAGAAGTAAGGGATGGAGGTGAGCACCAAGCAGCCTGAGGAGATGAGCAGCCCCAGCCACCAGGCTCCGATCCACCGCTGGTCACTCGGCGTCAGCTCCACTGTCATTGCGAGACACAAGGACACACCGTGACAGCTCCGAGGGTGAAAGGGACAAACCTCCATGAAAATATGGACTGCTGGACTGTGAAGAGTGCCAAGGCTCTCTTCACTGGCAAGTAGGAGTAAATACATGGAGGTAGGAGCTCCCACCAGTGTTGGCAGCAAGACCAGCCCTGGTTGTGTTTGACCTGTGTTTTCCTCGGCCAGGGCCCTGTACCACCTCTCATCCCAACTGTTCTGAGCCTCCCAGGATGGATTTGGTCAGCATGGAAGCACACTGGTGGCACAGGTTCAACTCTGAGCCGTGAGCCAACCAGTGAGGCAGAGATTACAGGCCCCTGACTCCATCCCCTGCCTGAAGAACACAGTGGGTGGGACCACACTGGCTGACAGGGATGCTGAGCCAAGACAGGGACTGGGAAAGGGCACGCTGCTTTCCTGGAAAAAGTTGCTCTCCCATTGTTCCAGGCTTGGTCCCTTTCTGCTCGCAGGGACCGAGGGAAGGCCCTGTGCTGGCAGAAGCTCCGGGTTTCCGAGCGGACCAAACTCCGGGCGCCTTCTCCGGAAAAAGGAGGAGAAGGTGAGAGCCGCTCTGTCTGCAGCACACACATCCTCTGGCTGGGCCAAGGGATGCTCACAAGGTTTGCCAGACCGTCTGCCTTGGCACGGGGACCTGGCTGCTGCCCGCGGCCGGGATGTGGCGGCTGGGAAGGAACCGGCTCTGGGTGGGAGCTCCGTGCCAGGGCGTGACAGCAGAGGAGCCCACACCCCACTGAAACAATCATCCCACTTCCCCAAACAGGACCACTCCACTCTGGGGCTTGGACGTCATCATGGAGCGACCAGGCAGAGGCTGCTAAATCTGTCTGCCGCCGCGGGGAGCGGGCCAAGGCTTTTTGGCATTTCCTGCCCACGTTCATTTATTATCCTTATCAGGCAGTGGACAAAAATGTCAGGCAGGCTCCTGATCTCTCTAAGGAAACACAGGAAAAGCCACATTAATGATGGAGCTGGCAGAATTCTTTAGTGATTAAGTTACCAGAAATAATAAGCACATGCCATGGATAAAGCAAATTATCCCTGTGGTGATGTCAGCTCAGCCCCTCTCTCTGCAGGTGCTGGTGGCATGTGCTGGGGAGGAGGATGAGTAGACTCAAGTTTTCTCTGTATCCATAGGGCTCTGTGGTTGTCTTCTCCATCCCTGGATCCCTCAGATTTCCCTGTTCCTCTCCACCACCGTGCTGGGGTTTTGGGGTACCTCCTCAGTGTGGTGGCAGTGGGCAGAGCCCAGCCATGACCTCCAGTGCAGCACCATGAGTTGGGCATTGGAATGTCCCTAGCCCAGGGCTCTGCTTCAGTGGTGGTGTCAGGACCACCTGGACCTGTCCCTATGGGGTGACGGAGTGGGGGAGTATCTGGGGGTGCTTTTCCAGGTCAGGTCTTTCCAGGGCAGTGGGTTTTATGGGTCACAGGACTGGTGGCTTCTTTCATCTCAGGGTGACCTGCTGACCCACAGAGGGTCTTTAGGACCACCTGAGCAGTACTCACCAGTGTCAACCCTTCCGATATCCACGAAGAGCCGCAGCACCACGGACCCCAGCAGGTATCCAAAGGCAGGGCCAAACACAGCAATGGCAAAGAGGATGGCTGGAAAAAGGGGGCAGAGAGAGCCTCTGTGAGCAGGAAACAGTAGTTTCCATGCAGATATAGCTCCTGTCTTCCCAGGAGACATAGGAATGGTGGCACAACACACAGAGGGGAGAAACCACCCTGCATCACGCTTCAGAGAAGGTCCCCACTCACTGAAGGTGGTGTTTGTCTGACAGGAACAGGAAGGGGAAGGCAGTTGCCTGTGGAAAAAGTCCCTCTGCTCTGCTGCCATCAAGGCTTCGCTGGCACAAAGCAAAGCTTTGATTTTACAAAGCAAAGCTTTGTCAGCTACACCATGAACATCCATGATATTCATGAACTCCAGGGAGCAGCAGAGCAGTGACATCCTGGGCTCACATAGGTGATTGAGACCTTCATTTCCTCTAGGATGCCAAGGAAACAAACACATCCTAATCCTCAGATCCAAGGAAAAACATTTGATACAAACATCAGGAGAGGTGAAAGATTCTGAGGGCAAAAAGGCCACCAGACCACCCTGGGTGCAGCTGAACGCTCCCATTCTGAAATAGATAACCTGGAAGGTCAGAACATTTTCTTCTGACTTGTTTGCAATGACAGGATCCGAGTTCCCTCCTTGAGAGAAACTCTTTACACAACCTTCTCAAGATGTTTAAAAGGAGACAGTGAGCTCGAGCTGCATCAGACATAAAATGAAACGGGACTTGGGGAGGTGGAATTTCTGCTATATTGAGGCAGCCTGGACTGCCCGGTGCCATTCATCCTGACAGACATTCCCACAAAGCTCTAAAGGGAGCACCTGTATTACAAACAACACATCAGTCCCACTTTCAGAACCTTTCAGGTTCCTTCAGTCCTCTTTCCTTCATTTTCCCTGCAGATTTGGGAATTCTAAGGGATCAGTGGGACAATTCATTGGAACAGTGATCCCTCACTGCAGAGGGAAGACAAGGCTGCTGGAGCTTGGAGCAACTTGGGCTGGTGGAAGGTGTTCCTGCCCATGGCAGGGGGTGGAACTGGATGAGCTTTCCAAGCCAAACCACGCTGGGATTCTGTGAAACAAAACAATGTGCAGCAACAGTCCCACTTACCAACATAGAGGGGGGAATTGTTGGCGTCTGCAAAGTCGTCCACGTAGGAGATCCCAAAGGGCTGGATGGGCACGGTCCCGATCCCAGCCAGCAGCTGGGCAATGACCATCATGGCCCACATGCTGCTGGCCTCCTTCTGGGGGTCCCTGGTGGTGTTTGGGCACACAAATCTACTCTCTGCATAGCACAGCTCAACCTGCCCCTGGCTTTTGTTACCTGGGAAGGAAAAAAAAAGAGCTTTTCAACACTGGGTACATCCCCTGCCTCCTCCCACACTAAATGCCCAAATAGCAGGAAATCTCCTAAACCCACTGAGTAGGCACAAGCTGCTGGATTTTGGATGGATTGCTCCTTTTATTCAGCAGTTCTCATACCCTGCCCTTCCTTTGGAGCATTACACTGAGCAAACTACCAGGTTGTGATTTTAATCAAACTTTTAAAGAGTTCATGCCATGGAGTGAGGGTGCTCTGGGTTTAATGAGGGCAGATCCAACCCATGGCTTGTTTTTGCTGTCTGTGGTCTCTGCTCCCTTGTGGTACTGGGGCAGGAACAGGGAGTGATGCCCTCTGGGGTCAGCTGGCTGCCCTCAGCAGGACACCCTGGCCTGAATCTCTGCTGCCTCCATGGCTCAGGACTAGCTCAGCTCCTTCCAAAACATGGCCCTTGCTACTTCATACAGCCCAGACACCAAGGGTCTTCACCCTGCTCCAGACTGCCATGGAAACTCCAACCAGGACTGAAATATCTTCAGGGGCTGTTCACAGACTGAATGTGTTCTTTTCCATCATCAAGCAGTCCTCATAATGTCAATATCTCTGCCCTCTCCATCTGCTTTTGCAGCCCATCCTCTAATCCTGTTCAGTTTAATAAAGGTGTTCTGCAAGAACTGTGCTCTGTATAGAACTTTTGGGTCAAACACAGTTCTTGGTACTTTCTTTTGACCTTTTCAGTGATTTCTGGTGATAGTTCCATGGTTGCACACAAGTAAAATGCTAATCAGTTGGGGTATTAGCATTACTTGACCAATTCCTGTCCAGGTTCCTTATTGTTGTACCATTGACCCACACAGGGAGCCTGGCTCTGGGCAGGGAACAGGGTGATACCTGCTCCTTCCTCATTTCCTTCACAGTAAGAGCAGCCCCTGCCCCAAATCCTGACTTATCCATAGCCTGATGCATGAATTTAAGCTGCTGGAAAACTTGATAACAAATTTTCTCTCCAAACTCAAAAAATCATGGGATAGGGACTAGCAGAGATCTGGGTTTCAGAGGTGGCAATCCCCACAGGAACTGAGGCTCATCAGCATTCTGAAGATTTAGGGACCAAACCACTTTGGAAAGACCAAAGCCAGCCTTGTGGCAAGTGATGCTGGTTCTTCTGCTTGTTCCACCCTGTGGCGAAAATAGAGCTGTCATCCTATGCACGAGCTTGTTCCCAAAACCTTCCCAGCTAAAGCAGCAGCATTCCTTGGAGTGGACCCTAAGGATCCTGGCAAGAGCAGAACAGGCCCTGGGGACAGGGGAGCTTTGCTTTATCACTGAATCCTGACTGGGTTGGAAGGACCTTAAAGCCCATCTCATTCCACCCCCTGCCATGGACAGGGACACATTCCACCAGCCCAGGCTGCTCCAAGCCCTGTCCAATCTGTCCTTGGACACTTCCAGGGATCCAGGGGCAGCCACAGCTGCTCTGGGCACCCTGTGCCAGGGCCTCATCTCCCTCACAGGGAAGAATTTCTCCCTAATATTTGATCTAAACTTACTCACTCTCAGAGAAACTGTGGCTGCCTCATCCCTGGAAATGTTCAAGGACAGACTTGGAGCAACCTGGGATACTAGAAGGTGTCTCTGCCCATGGCAGGGGGGTGGAATGAGATGGGTTGAACTTCAAGGTCCCTTCAAACTCAAACCATTCCACCACTCTGTAACAGCAGCTGGAATAACATGTGCAGGAGAGGCAGAAAAAACCCCACATGTAATTTTTGCATTCAGAAGGGCTTGCAAAGCTATAATGACATCAGGTCTAATCAGCAACTGCCCACCTTAAAGCTCTGCCTCGGCCCACAGTTTAAATCAGGCGTGCCCTGGAATCACCCCCTTTTTCTGGGCAGTCACACCTCACCCATCCCGGAGCAGCCGGACTGGGTTTGTGGGGCAGGGCTGGCGGCACTCACCGGTGCTGAGCGCCGTGTACTCGTAGGGGCCCGACAGGAAGTGGGGCAGGGTGACCAGGAAGGCCCCCAGGGCCAGCAGCAGCCCCCCCAGGCCGATGACGCGCGGGCGGTGCACGCGGCTGCCGAAGTAGCTGACGAAGATGATGAGCACCACGTTGCCGATCTGGAAAAGGCGCAGAGAAGCGGCAGGAAGGTGAGGAGATGTCATAGAGGACATCCAGAGCCTACAGTTGTGCCTGGGTGGGTGGGCAGGTCTCTCATCAGGAGGTGTTTCACCCTCACAGGAGCATCCCCTCGCCCTGCGTGCTCACAGCAGCTCAGTGCTCCCTTCTCATCCCCAGCCTGATGGGGTTGGAAGGGACCTTAAAGCCCATCTCATCCCACCCCCTGCCATGGCAGGGACACCTTCCACTGTCCCAGGCTGCTCCAAGCCCTGTCCAACCTGGCCTGGAGCACTTCCAGGGATCCAGGGGCAGCCACAGCTCCTCTGGACACCCTGTGCCAGGGCCTCACCTCCCTCACAGGGAAGAATTTCTCCCCAATATTTGATCTAAACCTACTCTCTCTCAGAGAAACTGTGGCTGCCCCATCCCTGGAAGTGTTCAAGGACAGACTTGAGCCCATCCTTGGCCTTGGGCCCCTCTGGGCATCCCTTGTTGGCATGAACAACATCACAGCCTCCCTGGGATCTGGCTGGGGCTTTTTCAGCACCCACACCTGTCCCCCACCCCACAGGCATCACAGGTTGGAAAAACCCTCCAAGACCATCAAGTCCAGCTGCTTTCCCAGCACTGCCAAAGCCACCACTGCCCCATGTCCCCAAGTGCCACATCTACACATCTGTTAAACCCCTCCAAGGATGGAGACTCCACCACTGCCCTGGGCAGCTGTGCCAGGGCTGGACAGCCCTTTCTGGGAAGAAATTTTCTCTCATACACAAACTAAACCTCCCCTGGCACAACTTGAGGCCATTTCCTCTTGTCCTGTCCCTTGTTCCCTGGGAGAAGAGATTGACCCAAAACCAGGAAGGAATGAAACATATTGCCTCCATTCCTGTGGCTCAAACAGACATGAGCCCTGCCACAAAGTCCAGCTCACTGCAAATATTTACGACCCTGGACAATTGCAACTGCGGACAGCATCAGCTAGAAAGCCATGAAAACCATGCAGCTCACTTAGGCAAGTGGGTGAACACCACAAAATTCCCATTACATGGGCTCTGACAGCTCCAGACAAGCTAAACATCCTTTTAACTTTGGCATGTTGAAGCTGTCCCTGCTCATCACAGGGGATTGGGAAAGATGGCCTTTAAAGGTCCCTTCCAACGCAAACCATTCTCTGATTCTATGTATGGCTAAGAAGACCTTCTATTTATGTTTGTGTGGGCACCCTTGTTTGTCTCTTTGTGGGTTTTGTTCTTGGAATTGCTGTAGGCACCAACGCAATAAGATTGTTGTCCTGGACAGGCAGGGCACCTCACACAGCCACAGACAGCAGGAAGGCTCAGTGGACCCTGAGACATCTTTTTAATCCCAAATGTTCATGCTGGTTGAGGTAAGACTTAGGAATCCACCTCCCCAAGGACCCAGGAAGATTCCCAGAGTCCAACTTCTTGATGGAGCACCCCACCAGGGAGCTCACAAACAAGTGTGCTGCCACTTGGTGCCAGCAAAAAAGCCTCTGCCAGCAGATCTTTTCCTGGCTTTTTCCAGGCCTTGAAGAGCTGCTAGGAAGGACAGAATTCCTGAAAATGTGAACGAGAAAACTTATTCCAAGGGATTTATTGATAATGAAGTGTTTGTGAGAAAATCCTCAGCCAGCTCAGCAATATGGCTTAAACAGCCAGAGAGCAGGGTTAGATGTGATATTGGGAAGTAATCTTCCCTATGAGGGTGCTGAGGCCCTGACACAGGGTGCCCAGAGAAGCTGTGGCTGCTCCTGGATCCCTGGAAGTGTCCAAGGCCAGGCTGGACAGGGCTTGGAGCAACCTGGGCTAGAGGAATGTGCCCCTGTCCGTGGCAGGGGGTGGAATGAGATGGGATAAATTTTAAGGTGCCTTCCAACCCAAATCATTCTGGAATTCCATCCAGTGGAAGTCTGCTCTTGTCCAAGGGCCACCACCACAGGACCCTCTGTTTCCCCCCTGGACGTGGCAGAGCAGAATGAGGTGTGGCGAGGTGTCCCAGAGCACAGCACAGCACACGAGGCTGAGGAAGCCCTGGGGGTGAACAGCCCTGAGACCCTGTTGGGAAGGTGACCCCTAGGCACACCTGGCCACCCTTTGGGTGCTCCTCTCCCAGTTACCTCGTGCAAGCTGGAGATGAAACCTGAGGAGAGGCTGGAGAGCCCAAAGCGCTTCTCGATGGTGGTGAGGCTGCTCTTGAAGTTGGCGCTGTAGAGGAGCTGGGAGAGCTGGAGGAGCCCATGGCACAGCACAAACACCTGTGGGCAAACAAAGAGTGAGGACCCAGCTGGAATCACAGACTCATTAAGGCTGGAAAAGACCTCCAAGGTGATCAGGTCCAACCTTTTATCGAGTAGCGCCATGCCCAGTGAATCACATTGAGAAGTGCCACATCTACTTGCTGTTTGAAACTCCCAGAGATGGTGACCCCACCACTTCCCTGGGCAGCCTGTTCCAGTGATTAACCACTCTTTCAGTGAGGAATTTTCCCTGGTATCTGATGTGAGCCTCTCCATGCACCCTTTGAGGCCACATGAGACCACAGTGCCCTGTAACTGCTGGTGACCACATCCTGAATGTGTTCTTTTCCATCATCAAGCAGTCCTCATAATGTCAATATCTCTACCCTCTCCATCTGTTTTTGTGGTCGAGCCTCTAATCCTGTTCAGTTTAGCAAAGGTAAGGAGTGTATTTCAGCTGGCTTTGGCCAATGGCTGCTCCTCTGGCTTGGAGCATCCTGGGTTTCACTCAGCTGGAAAGTCAATTAACCGAACCTGCTTCAAGGGGTGTTGCTAGAAAAAGTCAAAAAAGGGCATTAAAAGCTCCAGAGGGAGAGGATGAAATATGCACAGCGTGGTCTCACTACTGGAAGACTCCAAAATAGTATTGCAAACCTAGCATCTTCCCTGGAGCCAGGCAGTGAGCCAAGCCAGGAGCCAAGCTGAGCAGAGGCAGAGGAGGGAATACAGAGAATTTAGGGAAAATCTGGTTGAAAGAGCCTGGGTGGGCTGCAAGAGGAGAGTGCTCTCAGCCAGGGATGCAAGAGCCAGCTCACAAGTGTCTTTTGATCTATATTTAGTCAGAACAGTTTTCCTTTATTTTTCTTGGAATGGAATGCATCCACACGGTGCCAAAAGTATTTTAAAATCAATTAAAAAAAAAAAACCAAAACACAACAAACACAAAAACAGACGGGGGAAAGTCTTTTTATTTAGATTCCCGGGAAATCAAATATTTGCTGAATACCGGAAGAGTGTCCCTCAGTGATAACGTCGGGAAGTGTGGGATGATGGATGGGGGATCAAAGGGCTGACAGATTCCTGAAGTCCTTGGCCAGGAGAGCAGCAATAGTCCTTATGAGTAGTTACTTGGAAGGGTGGTAGCACTCAGTAGCCCTAACCCACTAAATGATAAAAAAAAAAAAATCAAAAAAGACCAGAATTGTCCACCCAGCTTTGGAGGATGCAAATTCCACAAGTGGGTGGAGTTGTGTTTTGGGAGCAGAGGACGATGCAGGGCCAGGCCCTGCAATTGTAGCAGAATTTGGGTAGAAGATGGGCAAGAAAATGGTTTCTTGGGAGTCTTTCTTGTGAGGGAGGAGAGATCCAGCCAAAAGACCTAGCTGGGAATCTAAAAGCATAAGGGATGGGAGAGATGCTGACAGACAGCAGAAGAGAAGAGGATGCAGATGAAGGAGAAGGAGCCCTGGCAGTGTGAGGGCAGGCTTGAAAAAACCTGGAGACCACGGGGGAGACGAAGGAGAAAGGCAAATACCCAAAAAATGAGGCAAGAAGGATCACAGGCACAAGCTGCCGTCATGGAGCCCCCAGCCACATCTTGGAGGGGTGAGAGCAGACAGGCTGGCATCAGGCTGGCATCAGGCTGGCACTGCCATTGCAATAACCAGCAGAGGACAAAGTCCCAAGCTGGGACTTTGCCCCGACAAAAAGCTCCAGAACCGGAATTTGGGGTGTAACGTGGGAAATCCTCCCAGACAGGGCCAAAGTAGAAGTGAAATATCTGCCAGTAAACTCTTGAAGGTGAATGACCTCTTCGTCCTCCCACCGTCAGCTCCTACACTCGAAATCCCATCCCAGGACAAAATCCTGCGTGTGGAAGCTGGATCCACCACCATCCCCAGGCCTGACTGGGAATCATCGCGGGCTGATCTGGGGCAGAGGGGTGACTCCTGTGAGGATGGGAACCGGAGAGGGGATCTTGTTGCCAGAGAACATCAATTTTTGTTCCTGTGGCTCTCTACTGAAGCCACTGGAGCAAGGAAGCACCGGCTGAACTGCAGCAGAGCAGCTGGACACAGGGCTCTCCCAGCCAGGCGCCAGCCGGAGAGGCAAAGCTGTTTACCAACAGGGAGGGAAGAGGGTGGATCACCGAGGCCCAATTTAGCCCAGCAAATGTCAGCCCGATCCCAGGGCACATGGGGAGATGGAGTGTCGAGGGCAGAGGGGATGATTGCACACAGGCAAGATGAGGAGGAGAGGCAGCCTGGCTCCCTGAAATGCTGGGGTTGGCAGGAGATGGGTTGGAGGCATGGAAGGAGCACAGGCAGGAGAGGAGAGGGGCGAGCCGTGGGTAGAGAGGGCAGGGAGGAAAAGGCAGAACTGCCAGGAGGTGGCTCGAGATTCATTTAAGCCTTGGTGATAACCTGGGATGGTCAAAATGGAGCCCTGAATCCAGAGATGCCTGGGAACAAGCTGGGGCTGCCTGCCAGGAGGGAAGATGAGGTGGGAGAAATGCAGCTGGAGAGCACCAGCAAAGGGAGAGGAAAACCTTGGGGTGTGACTGCTTCCCCCTGCCCGTGGTCCTTCTAATCCAGGCAGCAAAGCCTGGACGGATGCTCCAGGGAAGTGATCCCACCCTGAGACCACACAGCAGCCTCAGCCCTCGGATGTGCAGAGCCCAGAGAATGGGAGGGGCAGGGCAGGGGTGATTTCTTTCCTTGGGAAGAACCTGCCACCCAAAACAGACAGAGAAAGGCAAAACAACCTTTGCTCCAGGACGTGTGCAGCTGGAGCGTGGCTTTTCCAGACACACTCCAAGTGTCTGGAGGTGAGATGAGTCCTGATTCAAGACTTCCCCCGCCTTCAGCAGACTCAGTTTTAATTAAAATAAGGACATCCTAAACCTTGAAGGCTCTGAGTGCAAAAAATTGGGAGAGGGCCTTACTTGGAGAGGTCCCCAAAAGGAGTCCATGCACCCCCTGAAGCTGGTGGACACGAGGGGCAACGCTCTCCTGTGTCCCCTCACAGGTCCTCATGGGTCTCTCCCACCCCCGTCTCTCTTCCCACGCGTTCCCATTCCCACATGTTCACGCCGACCACCCACAACCTGCTGGTGCATGGACACCAGCCCCGGCCTGGCCCTTCCAGCTGCCCCAGATGTGCTGTGCTGCCCCCCGAGCAGCCCCCAGAGGGGAGGGAGCTGCCCTAATCCATCTTCCCTCATGACAAGAAGGGGCTCTCAAGGAAGAGCCAAGCTCACTCGCAGGGAGGTTTCGCTGACGCAAAGCCGCCACGAGGGCGAAGGCACGGTGGGAGGTTGAGGAGCCGGGGGCACTCCCAAGCGCTGACCCTCCGGAGCAGAGGCTCCCACGGGAGTATTTTTGGAGCTGCAGGCAAGGAGTGGTTGCAGACAGGCGGGGAGCAGCCCGGGAAGGCCAAACATGGACTCCCCAAAATCCCCTGGTGATCATCCCCGCGCTTCTTTCTTTCGGAGCGGTCCCGACTCCAGGCTGTTTACACAAGGCTTACACTTGACTCCTTTCCAAAAGGAGCTGCCTCTAGAAGGGAAGCAAACTCCTGGGGGAGACAGGCTGCTGCCCCCACCCAGCTCGTGGGGACCAGCACCTCCCAGGGCAGTGCTTTTTCCAAAGGAAGAGAAACCCACCCCACTGCAGGGAAGGGGCAGGGCTGGTCATTCCATGCTCTGGACAACGGGAGCTGGCAGGGATTCAGTCAGCCCCAGCCTAAACGTCCGTCTGAGAAGTGTCCAACAAATGCTCAGGTTTCATCCCATAGGAGCGAACCATTTCTACGGAGTCTCCAGGGATCTCCAGGAGTCAGGACAAGACTCTTCCAGGAGGGAGCCTAACTCTGCTCTGCAGGGACCACAGGTTTGGGAGGATCCTGCTACATGGAGCCATTGCTCCACCTGGAGGAGTCAGTTAAGGGTTATTTCCATGCTCTGCTTCCACAGCTCATGTCCAAAGTCATCCCTCACCTCATTTTTCAGTGTCTTCCCCTTGGCAGGCCTGGCTGGAGACAAAGAGGGGGGAAATGTTGACGGCGCTTGTGCTAATCTCCGTGCCCGACATCTTTCCCACGGCAGTGGGGATGGAAGGAGTCAGGGCTTTGTGCATTAGATGGACACAAGGACTGCCTGCAGAGCTGGAGACCCTCACAGAACTTATCCAAGTGCTCCCAGGTGACTGATGACACCAAAGTAGGATGTGGGCAAGAGCAAAATTAATCTGGCTGGAGTAAGCCTTTGGAAAGGACTAGGAGTAAAGCTGCTCCACTGGTTCTTTGCCTATGCAGAGTACAACTGGAGTTGAGTCCAAGGCAAAATTGTTTGACCTGAGTGGAAAGTCAGAAGACCTTCCTCCTAAAATCAGGGAACATTCCTCCCAAAGCAGGAGACACCAAGCTGCCCACCTCTGGAGACTCCCTCCACTTTTATCTCTTGAGCTTGCAAGAGAAAAAAAAAGGAAAGGGAGAGGGGAACTGTAGGAATTAATAAGAATATCCCCAAAATTTTAATAGGGAGAAGACAGGGTGTTTATTTTAGAGTTTGGGTATGATCAACTCTTACTACACTGGGAGATCCTCCTGCAATAGGACAGCTGAGGTCACTCAGTCCAAAAGAAATATTCAGCTGGGTATGGAAAGTGTGGAGATGTGTGGGGAAATACCTCCCTCCTTGGCATCACTTTCCTGTGGGCAGTTGCCTGGATTTGTAGGTCAAAAAGTACCATGGAAGATGAAAAAAAGCACAGCATTTCCCCAAAAGGAACCAAATACCCTGCACAGAGCCCATCCTTTAGCACAGAACCTCTGAGCCTGGCCCGATGGCAGAAGTTGGCTTCTAAGTGGGATTTCTATTGCAAATAATAAGATAATATAAAAATTAATCTGATCAGGGATAGCCTGAAGCACTCTGGAATGATGACTGTCTACTGCCAAGCTACGTTTACACCCCTCAACTGTCACGTGCAAAGACAATATTTGCTCTTCTTGCAACAAACACAGACACGGGATTTCCTGGCACTGTATCCCGATGTCTTTGCAAGGCCCATGTGAGCCCAGGTTTGCCCAGAATGGAGGTTTTTGGCTGCAGAAGATTGCTGAGACAGACCCTCAGTGTGGGATTCTTCCCAAGAAAACACCGCCCTCAAAATCGGGTGCGGGGAATCCCGCAGCCCTTCCTCCCTCCGGCAGGTTGGGTGGTTGGTCTTCCTTCATTCTTTCCTGAAGGTCCCTTTTCCTTCTGGGGCATCAGGGTTTCCTTGAGGGCAGGTCCAGGCTGGCAGGGCTTTGCCTGACCCAGAAGTGTGTGCAAACACTCCTCCCGCCCGGCCGGCCGTGCCTCGTGCTCCCTATCAGCGTCACTCCTCTCCCGTCCTGCTCCCGATAATCTTATCTATGCTGACCACTCCTTGCTTGTGTTTGGGCACCCAACCACCTCGCCTCTCATAAAATTACCTTGTCTCAGGTCTCCTAGACCTTGATCCCACTAAACTTTCCAACGCATCTTTTTCCTTATCCCACTGCTGGTGCTGCTGGTGAAGACCAGGAGACTGTTCCCTTCTGGAGCCTGATCCCACCAAAAGCAGACGTGCCCATGGGGCTGGACCATCCAAACCCAGCCTGTGCTGTCTGGTGTCAGCATCATCACCACCAATGCTGGAAGATCCTGGTCCCTGCAGGTCACCAGGGACCCTCCTTGTGTCTTTGCCACAAACACTCGTCCCAGCAGCCCGCTGTGCCTGCCTGCATGGTGCCCAGGATTGCAATATTGCTTTGATTTTATTGCTTAAATCAATGGCTCTAATTAGCCATGACTTTCTCCTTTCCATGTTTCCCTCTCCAAACCTACAGCCACGCTGCCTCCAGATCTGTGACTTGATGAATCTCCTGTTCTGGCTGAACAAAGCAATTCATAATCTTTCCCAACAGGATATGAGACCACAACTGGTACATCTCCAGACTTCTGGAATACACTCCTCAGCAAATTCTTTTAGACCCTTGGAAGGAAGGGACAAAAAACTGTCCTGCTGCTGTTGGGACCTCAGACCTCTAGGCCAGGCTGTTTCCTCTGCAGGAGACATCCAGCCTCCCCACGGAGGAGAGAGCTCCCTGCTCCTGTTCACTGCTCCCTGTGTGCATCCAGCTCCTTCACCCCAGGATGCTGTCAAGCCTTATCCCACTCTGAGAGCCCACAGTCTCCTCCTGACCTCGTTGTCCCCTCTTCCATTCCCTCCCTCTCCCTGCCCCAGTGCAACACCCAATTTAAACCTCTCCTAAGGCTTTTAAATCTCTCTCTGGATCACCCCCGGCTGACATAAGTGAGAATAACTCTCTGTTGTCCTCCTGTTTCCTTTTCCATGCCAGGCGGTCTGCAGGCATGGAAAAAAAAAGCCTCCCCCTGCCTGCACTAGCAACACTTTCACACTGCTCCTCTGTGCTCTCCAGCTTCCAGCTGAAACCAGTCCAGCTCCTCTAAATCAAAAGATATTTATAAAGCTCTCCTCCTTGTCATCTTTCTGGGGATCCCAAAATCAATTAAAATAGTTCAAAACCACAAATGAGACAGTAAAGGCAAAGAAGCCAAAATATCTGAGGCTCTGTAAACAGAGAATTCCTGTGAAATAATCCTTTTCCAGTGGTTGTCTGGGAGCAGAAAATGGACATAGAATCATCAAGGATTAAGCATCATTAAGGCTGAAAAAGACCTCCAAGATCATCAAGCCCAACATGAGCTTAAATCACGTGGCTGAGGCTCTGGACTGGGGGACACTGATGGGGTCCCTAGCCAGGTGTGTCTATCAAAAGGACCAACCACCTCCTCCACCTTTTAAAGCTGTTTTAATCCTTTAGGTTGTGAGGTTCTCAGTGTCCCCAGTGCCACCAGGTGCTGATATCCACCTGAAGGCTGGGTTCATCCTGCACAGCTGCAGGTCCCCCAAACCCCAGTGCCAGTCAGCACAACCCTGGGAGCTCTGGTGAACCCGAGGGGGGTTCATGAGGGGCATGTCCCTGCTCAGCAGAGAAATCACAGAAACACAGGATGGTTTGGGTGGGAAGGGAGCTTAAAGCCAAGCCAGTGCCACACCCTGCCAGGGGCAGGGACAACTTCCACTGTCCCAGGTTGCTCCAAGCCCTGTCCAGCCTGGCCTTGGACACTGCCAGGGATCCAGGGGCAGCCACAGCTGCTCTGGACACCTGTGCCAGGGCCTCACCTCCCTCACAGGGAAGAATTTCTCCCCAATATCCCATCTAAACGTTTCATCATCACCCTCATCTCCACCAGTGCTGTGGGGCTACCGGGATGCTCCAGGTTTCTGGCTGACTCCAGAGCTCAGCAGCCCCAAAACCTCCCAGCCCCAGAACCCGAAGGCCTTTTGTGTTCTGCTTTGTCTCTTCCAGGGGGACGAGGGTGGAGGCAGCGGGCAGAGAGCTCGGCAGCCCTGCACGCAGACCGAAAGCCGTGTCCGGGCTGGTTCCAGGGTGAGCACGGCAGCGCGGGCGCTGCGGCAGGGCCAGGCGGAGCCCGGCGGTATCAGCGCAGACCGAGCCCGTGCGGTGTCACTGCCACCGCCACTGAACACCCACGTGTGCCCGGGAGTGGCTCCTCAGCCAGGAACTGTCACAGGCGGGCTCCAGAGGGAGCGGGGAGCAGCTGGAGCCCACGGCCACATCCACAGGGAATTGCTTCCAGAAGTGCTGCTGCACCGTTCCTGCATCCCGAGCAGTGTCCCCATGGCTCCAACACCATGCCACTCTTCAGACCCCCATAGAATCCCCCAAACTGCCCCTTTCCACCAGGGCTTCTCCCTCCCTGATGCCCATCCCTGGCACCGGGTCCAGCTCTGGAAAACCCCCTGAGAGAGATGGGGTCCGGTGCAGGTCCTGAGCCTGTCACAGGAGGGGCAAGATGGTCTACATGGGAAAGTAATTTGTTATTTTGGCCCCAGCCCTGCAAAGGACACCCTGAATATGATCCCATCACACGGGCTTTGGGGATTAAAGATGGGCTTTGTGATTAAGTCTGCCAAGTCTTAGTCATGTCCTTCCAAAGCAGGGAATTTTGTTGTGTTGGAAATACTCTCCCCATCAGAAACTGCCAGTGCCTGTATGAGGCTGTTGTGTCTGATGGCTCTGGGGAGGGTGATGCCCACAGCTTCCCATAAAATTTGGGGCTGGATGAGGCTTTTTTATAATCCATCATTCACAGCAGCAGTGACTGCTTATACAGATAAAAGCTACAAACCCTTTCAAACCCAGATGCTGACCACGCTTTGCCCTCTGATGACTATTAACTCCAAAACTCCCCAGACCTGGAAATTCCACTGTGACACTTTGTGTTCTTCTCATTTTTGGGGGCTGAGGGGGCTGACACTGCACACAGGCTAATGCTTTCTGACCCTGAAGCAGTTCTTTTGATAATGTATATGCTTTTAATGCAAATGTCACAGGACAGGAAGAGTGAATAGGCCAGAAAAGGGTTGGGGATCTTGTTGCCTGCCAATTTATACATTTGCTCTTAAAAGCAAGAGTATTTCTCTGAGGGACAGGTGTCCTGACTGCCCAGCATCCCAGATGAAGCACATCATCCTTCTGATGCCAACGAGCATGTTTGGGTAGAGCTCAAACTGTTCCTTCGTGCCCCTGCATGGTGCCACTGCCACACTGTTGACTTTTTAAACCAGAAACAATTTTAAACTAGAAGTTCTAACAGAAAAAGTTGAAAAAGTGGTTTTAAAGCTTTTCTTCAGGCAATGGTTTTCCTGCCACTAGCAAAGTGACACCCTCAAGTCAACTGCCCTTGGCCAGATGCCCCTAAAAGGTCCCACCCAAGTGCCCTGGGGCATGTGGGGTGCTGAGCACCCAGCCTGACTCTGGGGCACCCACATCCCACACCCTGAGGCTGCCTATGGGGTGTACAAATGGAGTAGCATTTATTTGTTGGGGTTTTTGTTTTTTAATCCAAAAGTTTGACATCCTGCAAGAGGGTTTGGCAATGTTTTTTCACTCCAGGCTATTTTTGCTCGCTGCCAGTTTCCAGGAAAGAGCATGAACTGCAAGAAGGGCTCTGTTTTGGGGTGACTTTACTCACCCCAAGTCAGGGTCATTACTGCAGCAGCCCGGAGGGGGCTGGGGGCACATTTTGCACCTCCAGCAGAGCAGGAGACAGGTCAGCAGCCCCCTCCAGAGGAACACCAGCGTAGCCCAGAGGCAGCCTCAAATCACCCAGGGTAATCTCAAGCTCTTTCTCCTGGAGCCCACAGCCAAAATGCGTCATCAAGTCATCTGCTGGAACAGCCCAGCCTGGGCAGTGGGGACATCATCTGGGATCATGGCTCCAGCCCTGGGAGCTCTCAGGAGGAGCAGCTGCTCGGGAACAGCCCCGCGGTGCCCTGCAGCATTCCCACAGAACTCCGGCACGGCCCAGGGGGGAGCGGCAGCACCTGCAGCGTGAGGGAAGCTTGACGGCAAACCAGCCCCAAACCCATCCCGACCACGGCACCTCATCCACGGCCACACATCCCGAAAACCGCGGGCTGGGAAGGGCTAGCACGGCACAGGAACGCCGGTGGGAGGGCACAGCCCCTTGCTGAGGGGCCGAGGGGGTCCCGCCCGCCGGTGGCCCCTGGCACATCCCCGGAGCTGCTCTGCCGTTCCCAAAAACTGCAGCTGGCTGCTCCAGGTGCCGATGTGCGGAGGTGCTGCCAAGTGAGGCATCGAAATCCCCCCCATTCCAGGGACACCCAGGCGGATGTCCCGAGGACAGGAACCAGCACGTGCAGCAGCCTCGGTGCACGTCCAAAAACGGGGGAAAATAGACGGGCAGGGGGTGGTGTAAAGCCAGGGTGGTTGGCAGGGTGCGAAAGGTGACACCCGGCCGGGCTGAGCGGCGTGTCCTCACGCAGGCAGTGAGCTCAGGAGCCGGCAGCTCAGGCAGAGGCCGGCTCTCGGGTGACAGCAGGTGAGGAACTGCGGAAAACATCGGAAAACCCACCTCAACCCACCGAGCTTTTCAAAAACTGTGCTCACCCAAGTTTTTCAAGCAAGCCCGTGTTATTCTAGGGCAGTGTTTTCTTTTCACACCAGGATGTGGTTAATCATTCCCTAAGCAGCAGCACAGCGCGTACCAGACGCCGTGGGGAAGCTCACGGAGAGCGGCTCCATGGGGTGAAACACCCACGCGCCGCGCGGGGCATCCCTGCGAACCCACGGAGCCCCGCGGCACCGAGCAGGGCAGGACACCCCAGCACTGCCCCAGGAGCTGGTGCTCCAATTCTGCATCCTCGAACACCCTCGGTTTCACCCGCGGTGCGTACGAGGGCCAGAGGATGCGTGGGGTGGGCTGGGGTCCCTCTCCAGGCAGGAATCCCCTTCCCTCCCCGCGAGCATCCCTGCCCCATCCTTACTTTGATGTTGCAGAAGATACTCCTGGAGCAGGTGCTGGAGCTCTTGGGGATGTCAGAGGGGGATTTGCCAACGTCGGGGTGGACTCCCATGGCGAGGGTTTCCCGGGGAGCCCCAAATTGTTGGGCTGCGCGTGGGCTCCCGCCGCTCTCGGGCCCGTCCCGCCGCCCGCAGCCCGCACGGACCGCGCCGAAATCCCTCCAAGGCTGCGAGTGAGCCAGGCAGCGGGAGCGTCAAGTTTTTATAAGTCGGCTCCCGGGAGCGATGATGAAACGCTTTCTCCTCCCTCTTTTGCTTTGTGCACCGAGGGAACTTTAAAGTCGCAGGAAGCAAAGGCAGCGCGCACGGAGCAGGTGGGGGCGAGGGCTGGGGGAGCCCGGGCACCTCGGGGCGGGGGCCGTGCCGGTGTGACAATGCTCTGCCCACCCGTGGGGACACCCAGCGCCCCGACCTGCCCCTGTGCTCCTGGGCCAGGCTGCAGGACGTGGCCGGGCGAGGAAACGGCACCGGCAGCGGAGCCTTCCCGCAAGGAAAGCGACTGGGATTTTAATTCAAAGGCCCCCTGAAGGGGCGAGAGGAAGGGGAGGCACCTTTCAGCAACCGAGAATTGGCTCCCAGGTGGTGGGAGGGGGAAACTGGGTGGCCAGATGGAGAAATTCTTCCGTGGGCCGAGGGGTTTTGGAGAGAAAAAAACGTCCTGTGTTTGTTTTCGTAGAAAAAGCTGCACTTGTGAAGCTCCTGAGCACTGGTTATTTCACCAAGACCTCTCGGGGCTTTGTTTATGCAAAGCACTGATTTATTTTGCAAGCTCCTCTCAGGGGGAAACGCGTCAGAAGGAGAAGGGCAGGTTGATCCAGCCGGAGGAGAAACCAGCTTCAAGCGTTTTGTCCACATTATCGCTTTCCAAAGCAGGTGGGGACGGCAGGGGCACCCCCCGCCAAAGAGCGGGGCCCACCCTGGGCTCTCCTGGGGCTGCAGAAATAAATCCCAGCTCCCGGGACGGTTTCCCCTGGGAGGGCTGGCGGGTCCCTGTGTGTGGTGCCAAGCACCGAGCCCCTCTCGGTGGCACCCCGGACCCTGGGCGCTCACCACGAGAGGGTGCCTGGAACCCGTGGGAAGCGCTTCCCGGGCGCTGCCGTGCTCCCTCCCGCCGCTCGACCCCCAGTGAGGACCCTGGGCAGTGTGACCCTGCCTGGGGCAGTGTGACAGTCGGCACTGCTGAGATAAAAAGAGCTCGTTTTGGCTCTCAGCTTCCCAGTTTCTGAACCCTGTCCCAGGGCGGGTGGGTATCACTGGCTTTGGGGTGGCAAAAGAAGCACCCTTGTTTTCCAGCTTTCTTTTTCCACTGCCATCCCCGAGTTTGCCAGATATGGGGCCAGCACATGGCATGAAGAGACCCTTTATTCCCCTCAGAGTTAGCCAGGCCCTTTCACCCAGCATTCTATGGCAAGATGTGGAAGTTTCAGCCTTACCACGAGAAAAGCTCGAGCAAACCAACATCTGTGCTCCTCTCCCATCCTCCCTGGGAGCCCAGCGTGCCACTGACCTCATTTTCCAGGCACTGCCTGACCCGCTCCCTACTCCGTTTATTTTGCAGCAGCTGTGACGCTCACTCTGTCATAACAACCCCCTCCCGTAGCAGCTGTTCTGGCCACTGACTCCAGCTTTTCCCTACAAATTCGTCTCCATGTGGAGGAGCAGGGAAGGAGCAAACATAGCAGGGAAGGTGCCTGACAAGCCCGAGCCCGGCCTGGCAGCAGGGAAACGCCCCTGCCCTGGTGCCCGGTGCCATGGAAGGGGTTGGACCGCCTCTGAGGGGGGGTTGGTGACCCCCACAAGGGGAGGCAAAAGGCACTGGTGGGTCAAAAGGGAACCAGGATCCTCTGCATCTGCCACTGGTGAGCACCTCTGGGGGCTGGATGTCACTGCCCCACTGGAATTGTTTAGATTGGAAAAGCCTCTGAGGCTTTCATGGAGTCCAGCTGTTCCCTCAGCACGGCCGAGTCCATGTCTCCAAGTGCCACATCCACACCTCTGTTAAATCCCTTCAGGAATGGGGACTCCACCACTGCCCTGAGCAGCCCCTTCCAGTGCCTGACCACCCCTTCTGGGAAGGAATTTTCCCAATATCCAATCTAAACCTCCCCTCAAGGCACAGCTTGAGGCTGTTCCCTCTCGTCCTGTCCCTGTTCCCTGGGACAGACCCTGATCCCCCCAGCTGTCCCCTCCTGTCAGGGAGGTGTGCAGAGCCAGAAGATCTCCCCTGAGATCCTTTTCTCCAGGCTGAGTCCCCCCAGCTCCCTCAGCTGCTCCTGGTGCTCCAGACTCTTCAAGGATGCAGATCCTTGGTGGGAACTGCCCTCACACCTCACTCAGTGGCTGGAGCAGCCTCAGACCTGCTCAGCAGCACAGGACCTGTCCCCCCAGGCACCACAGTCCTCTGCAGGTCTGGCCACCCCCAGCAAGCCCCTGCTGGATTTCAGCCGTGGAGAGGTGCCCCAGCGGGGCTGATTTGCTGCAGGGCAGGGAGAAATGATGCTGGCAAACCACGCTGCCGTTGTATTTCTCAATGTGCAGCTCTTGCAATAGGTAAGGCAAGAAAACAGCTGGTTCATGCCCAGCCATGAGCCATGGACTGCACTGAGACCCCCCCAGGGGCTGACCCACCCCACGCCACATCCTGGCCTGTGCTCCAGGAACAGCTCCCAGTGAATATTTTTCCTGAGCAGGGAGCACTGCCCAAGCCTTGGCAGATTAAATAGCCATAGTAACACAATAAAAGCTGACAATCTGAATTCAAAGTCCAGTCATTTCGGACCATCAGAGAGCACTGCTGACATCTCCCAAGCATTTATCCTGCTGGAAGAGAAACTCCAGCCCTTGGATACGTGTTCACCTCCAGCTTTCTTACACCAACACTGCTTTTAAATCGTGGGCTTCAGATTGTGGGACAGGAGTTAACAAAATGAGCTGCACGTGAGGAAATGGGGGTCTCTTGCCTCTTTTTGAGGATTCTCTACCGCATTTCACTTTCTTGGCAAGGATCAGCCCATCCTGAAGATGAGTGCACAGCAGGGAAGTGATTTATGGTGATCCTGACAAGGAGAGAGTTTGGTTTCGCATTCTCCTCATCATGCTTGGTCAGGGAGATAGGGTTGATGTTAAAGTGCCTGGCAGGAGAGAGCCCAGGTTCATTTTACAGTGTTCCTGGGCTGTGCTTCATCCTCAGCCCTTGAAATGAGCTCCTCCTCCAACAGCCACGCTCCCCTGGCCAAGGAATGAGGGGAAGGAGAGCCCCTCATGCTGCTGACTGAGAGGGAATCAGCTCCTTCAGCCAGCCAGGCTGTCAGGCACAGCTCTCCATGTACCCAGCAGCTCATGCTCTCACCCAGCCCTTTCCCTCATCCAGAACGAGCCACTGGTGGAATGGTTTGTCTCCATATGGGACATGCCCACCTTGCACGTTTCCAATGGCCACAGCAAACTTTCACCAGTGCAGCAGTGCAGGAACAAAGACAAGCCCTTCTTTGGGGAGAGTCCTTCTTTTGTCCTTTTTCACAGGACATCCGAACCCTCTGAAGCCCCTTGGAATATCAGAGAACCCTCTGAAGCCACTTTCCTTCTGCTGGGGAGGGGATTGGCTCAAGCTGCTTCAGCATGGCCACGGGTAAAGAGAAGACTCTTTCCCCACATCCCCCTCCTCGATTCTTTCCCCCATGTGGTGGGCTGATGCTTTCCTGGGCTGAGGACAAGGCTCACTCTGCTTCAGCACCCATCTGCAATCTGGCAGGGACTGAAGCACCTCACTTTTCCTCCATGGTATCTCCAACCTGTCCTGATGAATTATTTGTTGCCAACTGGGCTTTAAAAACACAGGAATCATGGAAATGTTTGGGTTGGAAGGACCTTAAAACTCATCCAGTCCCACCCCCTGCCATGGGCAGGGACACCTTCCACTATCCCAGGTTGCTCCAAGCCCCATCCAACCTGCCCTGGGACACTTCCAGGGATGGGGCAGCCACAGCTGCTCTGAACTTTAAACTTGGAAGTTATTTTCTTTAGCTGTTTTGCCTCCTTTAAAAGACCTCAGAGTGCTGTGACAGCCACCACTGAATGGAAATTAATTTGCTGGGGAAGCAAACACGAAGCCCCTGGGCTCCCAGGAGGTTTCAGAACCGCAAGTACAAACATTGTGCTGGGAATGTGGATTTAGAACCCCCTCCATGTGACCAGAGCCAGTCCCTGGGGGTGCAGAGCAGCACACCAACCCCACCCCTGGAGCCCCATTTATTCTCCAGGGCTGGTGGTGTGGCACGGGGTGGGGAACAAGGACCAGAGTGGCATCAGTGGCTGGGAATTACAGAGCTGGGTTTGATCTGCCAGCTCAGTGTATTTGGAGCAGGAATATGCTCAGGGGAAGTGCACAGCTGTACCTGAAGAACAGGCTTGGCTGGCTCACAGACTGTCCTGGGCATGGAGAGTGAGGGGCAGGTGATTCACCAGCACCCCTGGGGGGAGGTGTCCACCCCCTGGGGAGGGGACACTGCTGTCCCCACGGCGGAGAGGCCCATGGGGGATTTGCTTTTGGGACAAGCGACAGCTGAGCCCCAGAGCAGGAGGTGACACTGCCTGTCCTCCAGCCGAGGCCACCAGCAGCCCTGCAGGGCAGCCAGAGCTACACCCAGGATTAGGAGAGAGGTCAAGGTGGGATGGAGGGCAGGGAGCTCCTCCGGGAGGTGACGGCAGAGCTGCGTGCCAGGGTTAAAGCTTCCCTCCCATGGTGCTGACTAATAAATACGTCAAGCAGCTCCATCCCATACCCAAACCCAGGCAATCAAACCTCCTGCAGGGCAGCAGCAGGAGCAATATTCTGGAGGAATAAAATGGGAAGGCAGGTTTTGCCAGGCTGTGCCTGCAGGGTGGCTGTGGAAACTGGGAGGCCCCAAGTTTGGCAGGCTAAGAATTTAGGAAGAGCAGAGAGGAAAGCAGGAGCTCGTCCACTTTTAAGAGCTAACAGGGGAATGGAGGAAATGCTTCTAAATGAGCCCTGGTGGGGCTCTGTGTCTCTTCGGACAGCCACTTTCTTTTCCTCTGCCTTTTCTGTTTTAAGTAACTCTTGTTTATTCTGAGGCCACTTGAGTTTCACCATCAGTTAAGTCAATGCCATGGTACACCAGAGGCTCTGCAGTTTAACTGGAGATGGCCTGAGGGATGGATAATTTTGGTGGGAGAGCCAACTCTTCGTTCCCCATGACACATTTCCCACCTCTCCTTTCTCCCCAAGAGCTTTTGGAGATGCCAGCCCCGAGGTGTCACGTGTGGGGCCTTTAGCTCAGGACATTCCAGTGGAGAAACTCTTCTGGCTGGTTAAAGGAGGAGGTGGGAGATTGGAATGGAGATTGTTTATTCCACGCCCTGCCCATCTGCGTTGTGCCGTACGCCAGGGCAGTTGGAAGGACGGACGATGACGCGCATCCCTCGCTGCAGAGTGGGTGCTGTGAATCCCAGGGGTCACCCAGCACCCCAAGGAGCCCCCCCAGCCCTCACACCCTCCTGGCACTCTCTGAGCACAGTATTTCCAACAACCAGATGCTTGTAGCCAAGTCAGAGCCCCGGCCTTCTCTGCACAGCAGAACAAAGAAAGAGTCTTTGCCTCGGAGGATGTGCAATCTAAAGCATCAGTATCCTGTAGGAAAAGCAATTAAAGGAAGCAGACAAGGATCTCACAGAGCCATTCAAAGCAGGATTGCATTTCCTTGAAATTGCTTCAAGTGATCACGATGAGACAATCTAAATTACTTCTGCCCACTGCCAATAAACTGCACACTAGGTAAATATTTCAGGAACAGTGCCCCTAAGCGAGGATTCTGCTGCCTGAAAGGGTAGAGTCAAATATTTATGTAAAATTCCCTAACCTCCACACCTCCATGGATTTACACCCTGGAAAGACAGACTTTTCCAGGCTCTGCTCTGCCTCAAAATGGGTTGCAGGGCAAAGCTGGTGCATCCAGCAGCACCCAAACCTGCTGTTGCTTGTAGGAGTGTCCTAAATCCCTGCAGGTCTCCTTTAGGGAATAGGGCAAAGGGGAACAGCTTGGAACAGAGAGAGGGCAGGGCTAGATGAGATACTGGGGAGAAATCCTTCCCTGTGAGGGAGGTGAGGCCCTGGCACAGGTGTGGCTGCCCCTGGATCCCTGGCAGTGTCCAAGGCCAGGTTGAACAGGGCTGCAGAGCTGCAAGGGGTGAGACGTGGGACTGCATCAGACCCTGAGCAGCTCACAGAGGGTCCTTTCCAGAGGGACACCCTACGGCAAGGGGCTCATCCCAGCCCAGGGAAGAAGGTGGTGACATGTATCACCTGTCCCAGCAGCTGCTCCCAGCTGGGTGTGATCCAGCTGCACTGGCCATCCCAGGAAAAGATGGGCTCTCCTGCTTCCCTTGGGAAGGGCTGGCAGGTGACGTGTGAGATGTGTCACCCAGTGACACCCTCTAATTCAGTGTGGGTGAGGAGTCTCTGCTCTCTGACAGACCAGGGACTGACGTGAGCACAGAGTCCCCACAGACACCCCAGGAAGGGCCAGAAGGGGGGGATGGTCTCTGTGGTTTCGGACATGGGACACCCAAGTGGTCACATCCCACTGGAAACCTTCACTTCCTCCAAGAGCTGATCCTTGTTGGGTATATCATGGAATCACAGCATGGTCTGGGTGGGCAGGGATCTTAAAGCCCCTCCAATTCCACCCCCTGCAGGGACGGGCAGGGACACCTTCCACTATCCCAGGTTGCTGCAAGGTCCATGCCACCTGGCCTTGCAGGGATGGGGCGGCCACAGCTTCTATGACCCTTAAACTTGGAAATTATTTTCTTTAGCTGTTTTCTCTCCTTTAAAAGACCTCAGAGTGCTCTGGCAGCCACCACTGAATGGAAATTAAGCTAAAAAAAGCAAAATATCCAAAAGCTTTAATGGCTCTTAACCCATTACATGACAGGAGCTGGTCCAAGCGCTGAGCAAAGATCTCAGCTCTGATCTGATCCCTCCTGAAGCCATTCTAAGAACAGTAAAACCAAAAACTTTGGATGCTTGTAGGCTTCCTTCTGGAAAAAAGGTTAAATTCAATAAAAAGAGGATAAGTGAGAGTGAATTCAGCACGTCTCATTCCTAATATCGCTGGCTCTGACTGCGCTCACACTGCTGCAAGTCCTGAAGCTCTGGGCATTGTTAAATATGGAATGAGAGTTATGTGTTTGCAAGGAAAATGCTTCAGTCTCCACTAATTGGCAGCAAAATATTTTTATTATACTATATATTGACTAATTTAACGATGATGGCAACAGGAGTGCCAGCAAAGTTGTGTAATCATCTCTTTTTTTTTTTTTCCCCGTTTTGTTTTTCAACTGCTCATAAGTTTCACAAAAACTCCTTGTTTGGTTTGAAATCCTGCAGATCTCCCCGATGCTGTGGGGTATCACTGCATGGGTTTGGCTGTCACCAAGGAAGGGTCACCCCCCTCCATAAGCCAGGCTGGATTTCAGGCAGCAAACTCATCAGCACAGCCCGGGACAAAGCCATTAAACCTGCTCTGCTCAGGCCAGCCACGAGTGATTGCTCACTTGGCAGCCACCAAGCCCTGGTGACACAAGTTCTGTAGAGCCCAGCTGGGAATCAGGTTTGACAGACCCATCTCTGAATGCTCAAAGCAGTTGGGTCTCTTCATTCCTCCTCTGAGGTTTTCCAAGCAGACACCGCTGCTACGAGCTCTTCACGTCCCCACACAAAGCACCCTTGGAGGATGTCTCTTCCTGCGGGGTTCCCTCCTGTAGCAGGGCACCCCCAAGGGTGGGGTGGCCAGATTGGGAAGGGATTTGAGGTTCTCTTTTGTCTCCCTTAAAAGGTGAAAAAGCCAGAAGTTTCTTTCCCAATTTGGAAGTGTTCTGAACCAGGACACCTCATAGGACCCTGTGGACTTCACCTCAAACTGAAGTTATCTGGTTGGACGAGTGCCAAAGGCCCCATCTGAACAACTACTACTAAAAGCATTGAACAAAGGAACCTCGTGGCGTTTTTGGGGTGTTTTGAGCAGAGACAAGGACCTCCTTGCCTCTGGCACGGCTTTTTCTCTATAGAGAGTTTGTTATTTTCGTTGTTAATAACCTTCCAACACTGCCTGAGGTGCCGATCCCGCTTATTTTTATGCCACTGGGGATTGCAGGACAAAACCAAAACGGTGATAGACCCTCTGAGAGCTCATAACACCTGGCTCAAAGAGAATTCCATCACCCTACAGCACTGAGATTCAGCAGCTGAAAGCCCAAAATGGAGGTGAAGGCTTGGCCATGCCTTGCTACTGGCAGCTCTGGCTCCATCCCGGGTGTCATTCCGAGAGGAGAATGCGGGCGTTGCCCAGGGCAGGATGGAAAACTGCAATGCCCCTTGTACAAAAATTGCTGGAAACTTTCTGTTTGGAGAAGCTGGAATCCAGACAGTGAAAAGGTTTTGGGTCACAAGGGCCTCTCCAAACTCTGAGTGCGGACAGGGAAGAGCTGATTTGGAGCTGCTATCGGCGTGAGCCACTGCAAGTGGAATTTGTTTTCCTTGGAACAGGCAAGTCCAACTGGAACAATGGCTGGAATCGACGTTTTGCAAGGGAAGATTTTGTTTCATCTTGAAAAGCTGCAGCACCTTGAAGTATTTTCCAGTGGAAATGGCATTTTGTTTCTGCTGATAAACACAGGAGCCGTCCCACCACAGTTTCCATCCTTCTCTGGCCCTTCCCACTTCAGCAGGGGGGATCCACGGAGCCATGTGCAAGAGCAGTGGAGAGCCATCCAGCCATCACATCCAGGGGGATGGAGAGCCATCCAAGCAGTCTCCAAGGGCACAGCTCGTGGAAACACCTATTTCAGTGTGGAAAACGGAGGGCAAGACATCCAGTGGGATGTGTTTTGGACAGAGGAGCCATAAGACCTGGGGGGAAGGCCAACAAATTACTGTACTGAAATGTGACATACCGCAGAGTAGGTCAACAGGAGACCTGGGGATGGTTTTTAAAGCTCTTGGTTTCCACCTGACAGGAGGAGGAGGCCTCTTTGCATCTCCCCCATGGGCTGGGTGGGAGAAGGTCTCTGTGGACCCACGACCAGGGCACTGGAGAGGAGCCAAAAACCCCTGTCAGTTTTCTGTAAAGAAATGGAAGGAAAACAGGTAACAGTTGAGAAATCTGAGCCCTGCTTTGTTGTAGTCTCAGGTTTCTCGTACCTAGAGAGCTCCAGGAACCTCCAACCCCTCTGACCTCCAATCTGGACAAATCCTCTATTCTTGGAAAGCTTCATCAGCAGAAGAAAGTTGCAGTCTCAGGTTGGCTGCAGCGTTACCCTTTCAAAATTTCAAAACGTTTCCTTTAGATCACGGCTTTTTTAGCACTATGTGATTAGCTCACATTCCTAAACAATCATTTCTGAGCAAAATAATCTGCTGCTGTTTCCTTTCAAAAATTGGCTGAGGACTCTGAAACATCTTCCTCCCCTCATCCTNAGGACAAGGGGGAACAGCTTGGAACAGAGAGAGGGCAGGGCTAGATGAGATACTGGGGAGGAATCCTTCCCTGTGAGGGAGGTGAGGCCCTGGCACAGGGTGTCCAGAGGAGCTGTGGCTGCCCCTGGATCCCTGGCAGTGTCCAAGGCCAGGTTGGACGGGGTTTGGAGCAATCTGGGCTAATGGAAGGTGTTCCACAGCAGGAGGTGGAATGGGATGGGCTTTAATGTCCTTTCCCACCCAAACCATTCTGTGATTCTGTGATCCTTCAAGAACCTCCTGATGGAGAGGAAGCTTCAGCTCCCTGAGCACCCCACACCTCGTGTCCCCCTGGCCGTGCTGGGCTGGTGGAAGCAGCGACTCAGCACCACATCCCTGGACCAAGGCCAGCCCACACAGTCCCTGCCTCGGGCTATCAGCACTGCAGTGTCAGCAGGGGAACCTGGCTGTTCCCAGCTGCTCCCAGGACAGCAAGGACCCGAGTCACAGGAGAAGGGAGTGAACTTGGAGCAAGGAGCAGGTGTGGTGAGGAGCTGCCAGCTCCCATGACACACATTTTGCCTTCACACTCCACCTGAGCCACTTCAGAGCCACCCCGCCAGGTGACTGAGAGAGTGACTGGCTGGCTCTCAGCCTCTGCCACAGTTGCTCAGCCTCACCCTGAAAAATGAGGCAGATGTTTATTTCTACAGGGAAATCAGTAAATTGTTCTGACAGCCATGATGGAGCACTCCCACCCAGAAGAACTCTTCTGACCAGCCATCTTTCCTGATGGGCCTGACTTTACTTACCTCAGAAATGACTTGTTCTGAATCAGGAACACTGTGTTCCTCATCTGTACCTGACAGCTGACAGTCAGAAGGATGAAGCATCTGTGATAAAGTTTGGATTCCAGAGCAAAAGGCATGGCTGAGATCCCACCAGCTGGATCTGTATTGGCTGGCTGCACAGAGACCCCACTCCAGCTCTCTTTGGCATGCCAGCACAGAGCTGTAAGGGGACATAGATTCCAGTGTAAAAAGGATGTGGTCAGTGGTGGTCCCCTGAAGCTCTCCCAAAATCAATCGTTTCAAGAGTGAGCTGCAGCTCATGGAGCAAGCTGCCTGTTTTCCCTTGGGAGTGATGTTTTAAAGTTTCCCCGCACCCTGAGCAAAAGGAGAGGGACAGGAGTTGCTGTTCTTTAGACAAGACACTCCCCTGAGCTACTCAGCTGAAGGGAGGACCCCGCACTGCTGCCACAGGGGTGGGACGGTAGAGGCCACTGGGGGACTTGGGTCAGCATTTGGAATTTCACAGTTGTCCTTCAGCTCCCTCCCTTCTTCAGATCTCCACATGAGCTGGAGTTGAGGACACTTGGCTTCACCCGGCAGGGGTGGGCATGGTCTAGCCAGAGCAATGGGAAGCTGCAGGGACACCACCACGCTTTTTGGGGCCAGTTGAGCTCCTCACAAACAGCCTACGGGTGATTTCAGTGGGGGCTGCCCAGCCATCCCATCCCAAGCACTGCCCTTCTTTAGGTGAGGAGCCACTGAAGCCCTCACGCCGTTCAGCCCAGACTGCAGCATCCATGACACCCCAGGGACACCAGGAACCCCACACCCAGGTGCTCCCAGCACCATGAAGGGCAGAGCTCTGACTCACACCCAAAGACGTTATCCACACGAGTTCAATAATTTCAGCAAGGGGTCATTTCCTCAATGCCTGTTCCTGTTGTTTGACCTCTGGCTTTGCTTTTCCTTCTTTTGCAAGGTCACCCCTCAGCTCGGGTCATACCAGTGATAAATGTCAACCCACTTCTGGGAACTGCTCCCTGAAACGTGCCCACCTCTGTTATCTCTATGCTGACACACTGCTGAAGGAGCCTCTTGACTGGAAACACTCAACTGGGAAGAGAAATGGGACATCCCATCCTGCTGCTGCCTCCTCCCTGCTCCTTTGGGGAATGTCTGTAGGAAACACAGCCCTGTCCCTCGCAGTCAGGATGCTCAGTGGTGAGATTGGGCTGTCCTGGCCCGAGTTCTTCATCACCAAGGCACCAAACATCAGACAACAGCTTTCCTCATGGGACTTTTAATTCCAAATTTAAACCACAATGAGCCTGGAAGGACAAAAATAGTGGTTTAAATTTAGGTAGAAGAGACTGAGAGGCACCGTCGACACTTCCCCTTCCAGTGACAGCAGTCTGCAGCCAGGAGGAAGCAAACAACACAGGAGGAGAAGCCGCCAGGCCAGCTGTAGGATGCAGTTGTTGAAGAGATAGCCAAGGAAAGATGATAGCATGATGTTTGTCCCGTGGAGACTCTCTGGACAATGCCTGACTCATGGTTTGCTGCCTGCTCCCCTGCTAGAGCAAGCGAGGCAGGGGATGGAACTTAACTGGAATAGGTGGAGCACAGCAGCAGTTCCTCTCTCGCATGACTCAGGCTGTACCTCCTCCCATCCCCAGAGGCCCTGGCATTTGGGGTCTTCCAGGGATCCAAGCTGCCCTCTCTGTGGGCTCTTGATGTCAACAGAAGGCTGTAGGCACCTGGAGACTCACCTCCTTTTCCAGTCCCACCAGGAGGTTTGCTCTCAGATGAACGGTGTCAACTCAAACCCAGTCTGGGCACAAACAGAGCAGCAGCAGAGGGATGGGAAGGTTCCATGAGGAATTTAGACTCAGCCAGTTCCTCTCTGCTGCCACAAACAGAAGTGCAGATCTTGCCTGGTCCATCCATGCATCAGGAAGCAGGTTCCTAACTCACCCAAATTAAGGAAAATTAACTCCTGCAGAGGTTGCTGGTCCTGACACTCTGCAGAGAGCTGCTTCTCCTCCAAAATGTTGGGGAAGATCCAAGGACAGGCACATCAACCTGCCCTGTCAGCCAGGAAAACTCCCAGAAGCGATGCCAAAGACACGATGCAAACCTGGGGCTAAGTGGAACCTAGAGGGGAAAGATTGCAGGCTGGTGTGGACAGAAGCCATCAGGTAGGTGGGTACAGGCAGCAGGCCTCTGCCACTTGAATGCAGTTGGTGCCATCCAGATGGACAAAGCTTTTGGGTTTTCACAGAGCAGTGCTGTGCCGTGGTCTAGAGACAGATCCTTGGGAAAATAACTACTGGTGTAAGACACGGGGCACCCTCCTCACGGGTCATGGGCACAGAGGGGTTGAAAGAGCAGGATTTGGCATTGCCTTTGTCCCCCAGGCACCCAGCCTTTCCCTGCCTCCTCCAGCCTGCGTGCCCAGAGCCAGCCCTGATCCCTGATGCAGCCAGGACGTTTCACAAGCCAGCGCGGCAGCACCGAACCGGGAGGGATCGTTCCCTGAACAGCCTGTCCAGAGCTGCTGGCATCCCCAGCTGGACGCTGGCCTGGGGCTCCTTGTTCTGCAGACAGCCCTCCATCTCCAGAGATAAGAGGCAGAGCCACTCACTGAGTGACAGCCAACATCTCTCCTGGAGGGACCAGCCTCGGGAACATCACCTTCAGCACCCAAATCCCCGGGGGAGGGCGGCAGGTTGTGCCCCTCCGTTGTGAGGAGGGCACCAAAGCGGGGGCTGCACGTCTCCCACCAGCACCCATGGGGGTGGTTCTCCTCCCCCAGAGCCCATGGACACATTCCAGGGCACGCCAGGGCATGGCAGTGCTCTGTCACGGGGAAGGGACAGCCTTGTTGGGTACATGGTATTGGGTTGGGTACTGACTGGAGCGTGGGGTGTTCCAGCTACCTTTGGGACAGTCCAAAGACACTCCATACAGAGAGTCTGGGACAGCTGCAGTTCTCTGGAGTTGCTGCAGGCAGATCATAGAACCACTGAATGCCAGGATGGTTTGGGTTGGAAGGGACCTTAAAGACCATCTCATTCCAAAACCTTCCACACCTTCCACTAGACCACATTGCTCCAAGCCCTGTCCACATGGAGTGTGCAGGATGCTGGGCTTTGACTCCAGCTTGGTGTTGGAAGCATTCCTGGGAATCACACAGGAATGGTGAGGACATAAGACCCAGAGTGTGATGTGGGGTTTGATTTAACACACTCAGTGTTTATATGGTGATGTCCTTTGAGAAGCAATTTCTCATTCTTTGCACAACAACATACCCAGGGCAATCCAGCCCCTCTCCTGCTGCTGCCATCCTGCACAAGGTGTCTCTGATGGGTTCCCAGGCCAACATTTCCCTCTCGATTCCTCTGAATCCCTCTCTATTTGCTGGACAACAACACAATTCACAGAAGCAGAATCTCATGGCACAGAGCAAACCCAAAAGGTATGGGGTGCAAAGAGGGAAAGCAGACCTGCAGCTCCTTAGGGCAGAGCCGTCCTCCCTCACAGTGCCAAATCTCAAATGTTTTTTAGCCTCTTTCGCAATCCCCATCGCAGGAATTCTCACCTGGGCTGCTGGCACCTCTTCAACTCAGAAAAGTGCCAGGGCAGGGGATTTTTCAAAGCTTCATGGATAATTCCCTTTTTCTTGGACCACGTGATACCGAGACATTCTCCTGCAGTGTCCAAGAAGAAAGGTAAACAGGACACTCGATGGGCTCCAACAGAGGGTGTGTGCTCTTCCTCAGCAAGCATTTTGAAAAGGCTGACTGGAATGCTGGTATGGCTTCCTCTGGACTGGGAATTTCCCCTGCCACTGCTGGGGCTTGGATCTGGACCAGACACAGAGGTGGCAGTGTTGGCAACACAGATGGAAGTGTGGAGACATCTGGGTGGTGGGTTCTGTTCTCTCCCACCATTCCATGTGTACAAGAAACTCTTGTAGGAAGGGTTCTCCTCGGGAAGGATTCAGGAAGAAAATCAATGATTTCAGCAGAGAAAAGCCCAAAGCAAGTGTGCACCCAGGTAAAAGCAGATCCAAAGAGGTTTTGCTCCCAAATTCAGTTCCTTAATTAAATGGGAATGTGTTGCACTTGAGCTCAATGGAAAACAGCAGAAATGAGACCAATAAGAGGCAGAACTTGAGGAAACAATTTTTTCATCAAACACCACAGATTCAAGCAGAGGAATGGGTTTCTAAAGAAGCTGTGGCTGCCCCATCCCTGGAAGTGTCCAAGGCCAGGTTGGACAGGGCTTGGAGCAACCTGGGCTAGTGGCAGGTGTCCCTGCCCATGGCAGGTGACTGGAATGGACAGGTCTCTTCCCACCCAAACCATTCTGTGGTTCTAGGATTTAATGCTCCAGACGGAAGGATGATTCTGTGAAATGGAAACCAGTGACTCAGTTGTCTGCCAAGCGAGGACCAAGGATCTACTGCCACGGCTGGCTTTGTGCCAGCTTGGCTGTGCAGAGAAGGTAACACAAAGGTGCCAGAGGGGAAATCCCTGTGTCCCCCAGCAGGATATTCCATGGCTTCCCATGACCAGGGAGGGATGGATGCCTAACGTGCAACCTGCTGGTCCCTTTCCCCAAGGAGTTTGGGAGTGTGGTGGTACTTTTCTTTTCCATGACAGATGGAAATGAGCGAGGTACACGTTCAATATTTTCCCTGCTTCATTGTTTTCAAGGCCTTTCAGAAGCTGAGTTTCCAAAGAGAAGGGTGGATTGGCATCACCTTAATGAAAACTAATTAAACATAATTATTTAGCCCTTGGAAAATATCCCGGCTCCACCAGGAACACCCTGCAGTTGGCTTTTAAAAGGCAGGAAGAAAGTACTTTTCCAGAAGCAGGTTTTCATATGGGCTGATGTGGTGGGGAGAGCTTCTCACTGAGGTCTTTCATGGCCACAGAAACCAGGTTGGCCAAGAGTCTGGCACCACCAACCTGAGCCTTGCATTTTTGAGAGTAAGGAACAGCCTCCTCCACACAGTTCCGTGGATTTAGGAAATCTGCAGGGAGGTGGGTAGAGTGAGGGGGAGGCTTCACCCACATCTTCTGATTTTTCTCTGAAAGTGGCTGGATTTAGGGATGAAGAGGAGGTTTTACAGAATAAGACAATTCCTCCCAAAACATTATCTGCTACCAAAAACTCCCAAACCACACAACCAGCCACAGATCAGCATATTCTGTCTGATGACCTCAGGGAACAGGAAAGGCCATTTCTCAGAAGTGAACGGTCAGGGAAATGTCAGCCCCTGGTTTGGAGAAATGGATGAACACAAAGCTAAGATTGAAAGTCCAAGAAAGCCTGGGTTCCAAGAGTCTGGTGTTTATGTACATTGCTTTTCTCAGCACCATCTCAGAACCAAGAACACGCAGCACTCAGTGGTCCAGGCAAAGGATGGGAAAACCCTTCTGACCTCTCCCTCCTTGGGATGCTTCTTCATCTCTTCCCTCCATTTCTTGGGAGTTGAATTATCCCAGAGCACTTTGCAATTCATTCAAGGGGATCTCTCCATAAACATATCCTGAGATGCCCAGAGCAGCTGTGGCTGCCCCATCCCTGGAATGTCCAAGGCCAGGTTGGACAGAGCTTGGAGCAACCTGGGATAGTAGAAGGTGTGAAATGAGATGAGCTTTAAGGTTCTGCCCAACCTAAACCAGTCTGGGATTCTGTGTTCCACGTCTGGGATTCTGTGTTCCACATCTGGAACCTTACCCCCACACAGGCCAGTGTGGCAGGGTGGGGTCAGTGCTGGCAGTCCTGGCAGCTCAGGCACAGGAGGGGACACTGTGTGTCCTGCGTGTGCTTCGGAGCTGTCTGACATGGAGGAAGCCATAAGCAGAAAGTCTGGGCTGAGTTCTCAGCACCAGCCGTGCTCTTCCCAGAGCTGAAAGAACAAGAAAAGGGAATTGTGTGTTGCAAAACCATTGGAGTCTGCAAGGACACGGTGGAGACTGACCCAGCCTAGCCACGCTCTGCCCACAGGGAGCCCCGTGACGAAGGTGGGCGGCACAAGAACCAAAACCCCTGGATTCTCAGACGTCAGCTTTTCACAACCTTTCTTCCATGGAAAGCATGTGATTTTTGATTGAAAAGCACCCAAAGGAGCCAGCTCTCAGGCAGACAATCCCTGGCTCCTGGGGCCAGTGAAACAATGGGGGTTCTTTAGGAAGCAGAGCTGAGCCTGTGCCGATGGTTTTGGGCCGTCAGTGTTTTAAAGAGGGCATTTGGGACCCCCAGTCCAGGACCACCAGGGAGGTGGCATCTGCCACTGTGGCTCAGAGAGAAAGCCAAATCCTGATGAGATGCTGCTGTTCACTGGTGGAAGTGATTAGGTGACTCTCCCTCCCATGCAAGGATCCAGCCAAGGCTAGCAGCCCCTCCTGGGGAAGATGTAGGCTTGGCCCAAACCCAGGCTGGGGGTGTTTTGGAGAGGGAACAGCCCAGGATCCCCTCAGCCTCTGCAAACCCAGCTGCACCAGCAGCAACTTGACCCCCACACCACTCACAGGGGTTACAGAGATGAGCCCAGAAGAAAAGTTGAAGCACAGATCCATTTTTAATGGACAAGGGGGCTCAGGGATTCCAGAGAAGACTGTGCCCCACTCTGATCCCTCACCCTTGTGCCACTGGGCTGCATCTCTTCCCTGAGATCGCTCTGTTCCCTGTCTCATCTTCCCTGATGCTTCAGGTGAGCACAAATTTTGTAAGTTGTGGCTAAAATCACAGCATGTGCCAACACCGGGGTCATTGGAGGAGTAGGTCAGGTCTGTAGGAGAAAACAACACTTTTATTAACATTTCTAACCAAAACATCACGTCTCCTCCTCAGCCTCATCTTGCTAAAGGTGTGCACAAAACTTCTCCGAAGTTGAGTTTCTAGGGAAGCTTCTGGCATGTTTATGGTAATTTCCTATAACTTGTTCATTATTTTGATATTCAAACTGCCTTTGGCATGTCAGAACTGATCATGGGTCTCCAAAACCTGGGCTGGGCTGCAGAGCATGTCCTACACCCCCAGCTACAGAAATGTGCACACGTGAAGTCTTGGCTGGAATATCAGACAGAAAACATTGTTGGAGTGTCAGCTAGAAAACAGTAGGGTTTGCCACTGCACCCCAGGGCAAGGTGGACAAGAAGATAAGGTCCTACACAGAGGATGCTCATTTAAGAAAAATGATCAAAGGAGGCTTTTTGGGTAATCAAGTGTAATTTTTATCTCTGCAAAGGAAAACTTGAGTTATACAGCCCACATGTACCCTTTGGAGCAGAATTTCAAGGAAGAGAAACTCCCTGCATACTTTTGGATGCCTCATTTACTGGGAGAGCGCTGAATCACAGCACTTGACTAATCACAGCAAGATATCCAGCTTTGTCCAGAAAAACTCACCATGGCACAACTTGTGCTGCTTCCCCTCCTCTGGACCAAGCCATAGTTGATGTTTCCCTGGAGATCTGAAAATTGAGACATTTTGCTAAAACCCTTGCCTGGTGGATATCGTCCAACTTTCAGTTTCCAAGGCCTCAAAAATATGTGCTCAGGAAGCAACACAGCCCCATGCCAGTGGTGCAAACATAACCAAAGGCAACCTAAGGCAAGGTGTCGAGTAATTTACTCCAGGGTTACTCAGGTTCTTTTGTGCTGACAGGGGTGAGGGGCAAAAGAAAACAACTTACATTTGAGAAGTGGATTATTTACAGGGTTCTTTGACCCTCCTGGCTTTCAGCTCAGGACCTGGAATGGCTTTCAGGGCTTTCCACTTCCCAGGTATGACCCAGGTTGAGTTTCAGCAGTTGCCACCAAGTTGCTTTCTAAGCCAGGAAAAAAAAAATCCCTTCAGAGCTACTTGTGGTAACTCTTGACTTCCTCTTCTTTTGTCTCCTCACTCCCGGGGTTGCTGCCTTTTTTTTTTTTTTTTTAAATGTAAAATATTTTTAAGGATGTTAAAGCGGAGCAGCCCAGCCCAGGGAGGGGAGCAGCCTGTGCCAGGGGTGGCTGCCCCGTGCCACAGGACAAGAGTGATTTCCCTGCAGGAAGGGTTGACTGCCTTGGCCAAAGACCTCAAGCTGCTTGGGGAGCACGAGTCCTGCAGCAGAGCAGACAGGATTTCCAGCTTGGAGAACAATTGCCATCAGGATGTGTTGCTAAGGTCACAAGTGGAAGCAGCAATGATTTCCATGCCAAGACTCTCCAGAGAGCTTTATCCAGGCTCCAAAGATAAGTGAGGCTTTGTGAGACAGACACAAGGAAGCTGGACCTAGACCATTCCTGCAAGGAGAAACAATGGATGCTCAGCATTCCCAGACCAGTGAGCACCACATGGATCACCTGTGGATTGGTGGAGGAAGGATCAGTGCATAGGAGACACAGGGTGTTGTTCCCATAACCTATTCACAGGACCTCTTTCCTTCACGGGGAGAGCAGCAGAGCTGAGTTGACCAAAGCCAAAAGTGATGTGGGTATGGCTTCCAAGGAGCATCCTGGAATGTTCCCTTCAGGCAGGACAGTAATGTCCAAAGCTGACACAATCCAGACAGGGGTAAGTGGCTTCTTTAATGACACAGAGTGAAGGGAGGGACAGATCCACACCTCCTCCCTAGGCTGTGAGACAAAGGATGAGAGGAGAGCAGCTGTCACCCAGCAGTACAGACAACATCCAGCTTCCCACAGCAGTGCTCCCAGCTGGCCCCGTGGGATCAGGAGGGCAGGCCAGATGCTTCCAGGGCACACACAGACCCTCAGCACGGGTGGGGAAGGGAATCCAGCAAGCTGGACACACCGGGTGGCATTTTCCTGCATCAGTGACGGTGTGCAGCCAGGCAGAGCCGGCTGTGAGTCAGCACAGGAGCGGCGTCCCTTGGCACGGCACCCCTTGTCCTTTCTCCAGCTCCTCCTTCTCCCCACTCTCCTGCTGTGGTTTCAGTGTGATGTTTTCCTGCTAAGCCCACGTGTGCGGAGACTTGCCCATTCTTCCCCAAAAGCCCCCTGAGCCATGGCATTGACGTCAGCAGCGCTCCAGCTGTCAAGCAGTGGAGATTAAGGCTTGGCAGGCGGTGCCAAGCCATGGAGCGCGTGTGCCTCCCCGGGCAGGTGAGCAACATTCCCCGCCGAGCAGGAACAGGCACATTGCACCAACCCATCCGCTGCACCTGGACACCTGACCCGGCCTGATCCCCAGCCCGAGCGGTCCGCAGGGTCCCCGTGCTGGCCCAGCAGGACCCGCCGCGGCCAGGAGGAGGCACAGGGCTGGAGGAGGCACAGCCCTGGCAGGGGCTGCTCGTGGCTCCGGCGCACGCGAGGGTTATCCTGCGTGCCAAGAGATGTGCAGGGCTGGGAACAGGCCCCGGGCTCGTCCCTCCCTGTTCTGCCCAGCACAGAGGCCACGGCGTGCTGCCTCTTGCAGAGGAGTGGCGCAGCCAAGGCCTCGCTCCCCGCTCGGGAGGTTCAGCCCTGGGGTTTTTCCTGGAGCAGACAAACATCTTCAGGACACTCAGTCCCGACCCACAGCAAGAGCCTGGGCAACAGGGAATGTCTGGGACATGGCCAGGCTGGCACCAGCTTGAGGGAGCAGCTGGAAAGACTCCTGGAAAACAGGAAGGGAGCTGCTTTTAGTCATCATGCTTGACCATCCCATCGTCCTGGCTTTGCATGCCAACCTTCCCATTCCTGCCGCAGGCACAAGGTGCCCCACTGCCAGCAGAGCTGCCAGGATCTGTCTTCTGGCAAAATAAAGGCGGGAGAACTGCAAACACCAAGGTCACCCAGCACTGCCAATGTACCTCTGCTCCCAGGCTGGGCTCAACAAGGACCTGGGGACCCTCAGGGCCAGAGGAGAGACAGAAACATGCTTGTGAGCAGAGCGGAACCTGAGCCACCAGCAGGGCACCAGCCTCCCTCCCAGCCTTCCCTCCTCACCAAACAAACAGAGCCAGGAGGGCACCTGAGGTCAGAGAAACACAATGTACAACACCCAGAGATAGGAACCCACAAGGATGTGACAGGTCCAGCACAAGCTACAAACCCCGTGGGGCTCATGCCCTGCTTTCTGGGAAGATCTCCCAGGTTGGTGTGCCTCCTGCTCCAACTGCAGGATCCTGCTGGCAAACTGGGTCTTGCCAGGTGCAGGAGGGAAGCACGTGGCTCATCCAGGTGGGACAGACAGCACTGCCTGGGGACAAGGGCACAGCACACCCACGGACATGGCCAGTGCCCAGGTCCTGCCCCCTCCCTCCACACCAGGCTGGGAACGCCAGACCCCAGGCACCACAGGAGAGCCAGGTGTAACTCCTGTAACTCACCCTGCCCATGGGAATACCTGTTGGTGAGGTCCTGCCTCTAACCAGGACATCAGGAGATGCTCCCTCTCCCAGGCTTCCCTTCTCCAGCTCCAAGGACCAGGTCAGGCCCAATCCAAGCTGACTGTGTTTGCTGGAGTCCCTGCTCTCCAGCCCAGCCAGGGCTCAGAGCAGAAGACAGAGGTGCCAGGGCAGGAGGTGCCCAGGGTAAGAGCTGCTCCAGGTGCAGCAGGCTGGCAGGGACAGCACTTTCTCATGGGCTCTGTTGACTTCTCCTCCTGAGTGGTCCCTGGAGGGGTGGCATTCGAGGGGTCCCTGTGTGCCACTCCCTCTCATGCCCTTCACACCAAGCCCCCTGGCAAAGCTCTCCTTTCACCCATCCTTCTCAAGGGCCTGGCCCAGTGTGGCCGGATGGGAGGGGAGCAGACAGCCTGTTTGAGTCCTTCCCATTTGTTCTCCCTCCAGACACCCTCAAAGGAAAACCCTGGAAGTCATTGTTCTATTTTGGTCCAACGAGGTCATCCAGCACAGCTCTTGTCAGGAGGGGCTGTGCTGGAGCAAACAGCTCCAGGAGAAGGGTCTGACCAGAGAGGCCTGGGAGAACACCCAACATGAAGTCCAGACAACCACAACCACATCGTGCCCACCTTCCTGGAGCACCTGCCCAGGGCTGACAAGCCACTTTAAACACCTCACATCACCCTCACGAAGAAGGTTCCCTCCAGGAGCCTTGGGATGGCAAGAGGGATGAAAAGTGCCATGACTCAACATGAGCCAGGCCTTCTCCTCTTTGCAGGATCATCACCAGGGCTGCTGGACACCAATGCCTGGAGGGGACAAGAGCAGAGGAACAGCACTGGGAAGAGCAAGAGCTGCCACCAACAGGCTGAGAGAGTGTTCACCTGGAGAAGAAGAAGTTTTGGGAGACCTTATTGCAGCCTTTTGGTTCTTACAGGGGCTTCTAAAAGAGAGAGGATGCATTTTTACAGAAAAAAATAGGGATAGGATAAGGGGAAAGGTTTTAAACTAGAAGAGAAGAGATTTAGATTGGATAGTGAGAAAAAATAGTTCCCTGTGAGTGAGCTGAGGCCCTGGCACAGGATGCCCAGAGCAGCTGTGGCTGCCCCTGGATCCCTGAAGTGTCCAAGGCCAGGCTGGACAGGGCTTGGAGCAGCCTGGGATAGTGGAAAGTGTCCCTGCCATGGCAGGGGGTGGAATGAGATGGGCTTTAAGGTTCAAAGCAAACCATTCTGTGACGCTACAAAAAGCCCAGGGTGAGATTTTTCACAGAAAGCTGCACTGAACACCCCACCCTACCAAGACACCCTGCAAGTGACACCCACTGTGCCCACAGAGCCACAGTGAGACACCCAGCTCTGCCCTTCTGGCTGAGCTCTGGGTCACTGCAGATCCTCAGAGCCCAGGAGACCATCTTCCAGCACCACCTCTGCTGCTGAGGCCCTTTTCCTGCCCCCATGGCTCCCTGGATGGAGATCCCTCACTGTAAGGACGTGGTCCAGGGCAGGACACACTGACCCATCCTGACACAGCAGCTCAGCAAACACCTGGCTCCATCCCAGGGTGTGGTGGGGACAGGTGACAGGCAGCCACCCCACCCTGGCACTGTGTCACTCAGCTCTGACATTTGCTGCTCCTCATTTGCTCTCCCTGAATATCCTCAGTGGTATCAGAATTTCTCCCAGGTCCAACTTCCTGCTCACACCAGGAGGATTGGTCTGGATGACTTTTAAAGGTCCCTTACAACTCAAACTATTCCATGATTCCCTCGTGTGTCCCCCACTGGGTTTGTGATCCTCAAAATATTCAAGTGTTTTGGTCTCATCCCAGTTTTCCTCTGTCTTCCAGGCTGAAGATTTCCTGCTGGCCCCAGGAGATGGCCCTGGTCAGTGCATCCCACCACTCCCTCCCCTGAAGCACCTGCACAGAGCCTCAAGTCTTCTCTGGGCACTCCTCCTCCTCCCTGGCAGAGCTTTCCAGGAAAAAGCCTAACCGAAAATCTGCGGCAGCGTGGACTTCGGCCAGAAAGAAAGCAACAAACAAACATAAAAATACCAAGCAGGCCCATCAGCATTTCCACTAAATGGCAGGGGTGAAGGGAAGAGGAAGGACTGGGGTTTTGTTTTCATTCTCACGGGGTTGCGCAAGAGCCGCAGCCCCACGTGCGGCCGAGCCCGGGCCAGCCTTCATCTCCCTGGGCAAACCAACCCCCGAGCGCTCCAGGGGCAGGACGGTCCCCGCTCGGCGCATCCCGGAGCACACGGATCCGCCCCGCTGACGTGAGCCCAGCCTGGAGCCAGGGATGCCAGCGGGGCACGGCCTCCGGAGGTTCTGCGGCACCAGGGACGGCCCCGCTGTGCAGGTGACACCTGTGACTGTCCTTTGTGCTGCTGGGCTGGAGGATCCCTCTGCCACAGGCGAGCTGATGACCTCTGCGTGATGGGGGAGCATCGCTACTGCCCTGCTGCCAGCAGTCATGGAATCCTCAAGGTTGGGAAAGTTCTCTGAGATCACCGAGTCCACCCATCAACCAGCACCAGAGAGTTCACCACTAAGCCATGGCCTCAAGTGCCACATCCACACGTTTTGGGAACACTTTCAGGGATGGTGACTCCACCAATTCCCTGGGCAGCACGTTCCAATGCCTGACAACCTTTTCTGGAAAGAAATTTTTCATAATAGCTACTTTACAATCTTCTTAGGGAACAGCCCTGGACATAGCAGCAGGGACGGGTGGCCCAGTGCTGTGCTGGAATCCTGGGGGACATTCAGGAAGCAAAGCCAGCTCATTCCTGGGGATTCCACACCTTGCTAAGGTCAGAGGGTAGTGCAGACATGTTTTGCTCTGGGTTCTGACATTCCTGGGAGCTTAGAAAAGGTGCCTTAGAAACCTGCCAGTCCTCTTGACCCCTTGCTGCCTCCTGCCAGTGTTGGCTCAGGTGCTGCCGTGCAGGTGCTGCTTTGTTTGCCCAGGGCACGTGAAGGAGCTGCCCCGTGGTCACTGCAGCTGTGCCAGCTGCTCCCACCTCTCTCTGGGCCCTGCCCAGGCCTCAGCCTGGCTAACAACTTTGCTGTTTCTGGAGGCCTCCCCACCGAGGGTACAGCTCCCACCCATCTGTTGTTTCCTTCAGGCTGAGCTCGGAGCATCGCTCCTGCTTCCCTTGCCGAGCCCATCAGCCACCTGCCTTTGTTTGGACAAGCCAAGGAATGAAGCTCTCAGGGCTGGAGTGTGCCAGGCTGGAATGTGCCACCCACAGGGACAGCTTGGCACAAGCTGCAATGGGGAAGCACATTTTGAACATGTCAAGCAAGTTCATGAGCCTTTGGTGGCATCAAACCCTCTGCAGTGGAACCCAGATGCAGCCCAGCAATGCAAACCTATGCAAGGACTTGAGCATTCCCTCCCCAAAGTGTGGCCAAAGGGCTTGGGAAATTTTGGATCTCTTTGGAGCATGGGGGGCCCTCCCACACACAAATTGGGTTTACAGCTCATCTGACAGCTTTGCATGACTCAATTACAGAGGAATTTACCCTAAAGATCCCTGATGAGGGAAATTCTGGGGTGGGTGCAATGGCCATAGCCACGTTTTGCAGAGGATTCACGGGGGCAGAGAGAAGAGAGGCCGCTTTGCACCACATCCCACCAGGACTCACCCATGGGGGCTGCACATCCCAGGTCCTCCCGTGCCCTGAGCTGGGAGAAAAGAGGTCTTTGCCAGCCTTTTTACCCTCATTTACCTTTAGGGACACCACCTGGAGCAGCCTCTGCCTGCAGTCCCAGAGCATCTGGGCTTTACTCTCCAAGAGCATCTCTTTCCCATGGCTTGTGCTCACCTCACTGCTGGTAGAGGCAGGACAAGCCTGAAGCACCCTAGGGATGGAATTCCCAAAAGAGGAACTCATAGTAGGCCCAAATGTGTCCTGACAGCAGAACTCACCTGAAGGGAGAGCCCCAGGAGAAGCCAGCCCCTCCCAGGACACATTCCCCTTATCTTTACAAGTATCATCTGCTGCAAGCAAGGAGACTCAGGGAAGCTTCTCCTGTGATTTCTGAGCTGCCCTTTGTAGCTCCTGGGAAGGTTGTGCAGGCCTGCAACAAGAGACAGCAGCTGAGCAAAGTGAGTGACTTTTCTTCATGCAGTCATGGAATGGTTTGGGCTGGAAGGGACCTTAAAGTCCATCCAGTCCCACCACTGCCATGGGCAGGGACACCTTCCACTATCCCAGGTTGCTTCAAGCCCTGTCCAACCTGGCCTGGAACACTTCCAGGGATCCAGGGGCAGCCACAGCTTCTCTGGGCAACCTGTGCCAGGGCCTCAGCTCACTCACAGGGAAGAATTGCTTTCTAACATTTAATCTAAACCCACTCTCTTTCATTTTGAAGACATTCCGCCTTGCTCTGTCACTCCATCCCTTGTCCAAAGTCCTTCTCTGGCTTTCAGATACTGAAAGACCGCAACCACCTTTTCCTCTCCAGGCTGAACAATCCCAGCTCTCCCAGCCTTTCCTCCCAGCAGAGCTGCTCCATCCCTCTGCTCATCCTGGTGCCTCCTCTGGGCTCTCTCCAGCAGCTCCAGCTCCTTCCTGTGCTGGGCCCCAGGGCTGGGGCAGCTCTGCAGGTGGGCTCTCACCTGAGTGGGGCAGAGGGGCAGAATCCCAATCCCTTTCCTGCTGCCCACGCTGGGGATCAGCCCAGCACAGGGGCGTTTCTGGGCTGCACAGGGAAAGAATGAAAACTTGAGATTGGGAAACTAAAAACAAACTCTGAGCAATTAATCAACACTTAAAGCTGCTTCCTCCACCAAATGGCCTCCCAGATTACTGTATTTTTGCAGTCAAACACAAACAATTTCCTTCTTTCCTGTGCTGGGGGTGTCCAAGCTCCAGGCGATGCTCAAGGATTAACGTGTTACCGGCATCTGCACTATGCATGAAGGAAAAGTTTTACTCCGACATGGAAAAAACCCCAAAACTAATTAAATCTTTTGTATAAAATTACATTCATGAAGACATTTTCCCTATTAGAGCCCATTTGTTTTCCAGGTTTTGGTTCTTCAGGACTGGGAACTTGCTGCAGCACCTCGATGAGGTGTTCACATAAGGACAGGACTCCAGACCCTGACATTTTTAAGGGAGCAAATCAAAGCAATGGTAAAGAAGCTCAATTTGGCAGTTTTCTGCTGTTTTCTGTGGTTCTGACATCCAATCTGTGGTGGCTGCCACAGGCAGCAACATCAGCTCACCAAACCTTGGGCTCTGGCCCTGCAGCCACCTCACCCCACAGGGACAGAAAAACCAGGAAAACACTCAGGTTTTGGAACCCCAAGGACCTGGCCAGCACCAATGTCAGGTGAAAGAAGCCCAAATGAACTTTGGAAGTGGTACAAGATGTTACTCCTGGCTGAGGAATGTACATGGGGGGGCCTACAAGCTCCACATGGGGGTCTGACCACCAAGGCCCGTGGAATCACAACTTCGCCGCCAGCAGCGAAGGGAAGGGAGAGTTTCTGCTCCAGGGAACTGGAGGAAAACACAAACCTGTCACCAGTTACTGTCAGATGAACTCTGCCAGGACACAGGAAGGAGATAAAAAGAAGTGGCAGCACTCAAGCTTCCTGCAAATCCAGAGCATCTCATCAAGGACTCGCTAGGAGGAAATATATTCGTGGGAGTGGCAGCTGCTTAATGTGCTCTCCCACCCACCTCTCCTTCCTATGGCTCCCAATTTCTCCCCTGGGATTCGGCGTCTATTGAGCAGACATGTTGAGAAATAGGATATGAATTCCCTAAACACCAGAGTTTCAAGCTGCTCCTGGTCCAAATTAAGCAGATCTTGGGAGGGGATAATGGTAAGAGATTCCTGTGTTTCAGTGATCATGGATCCAGGCAGTCTGGTCCCACACTCAGAAGCACCACCTGACAATACATGTAAAAACTGCTTTAATTAACTTAATTTTTTCCTTAAAGCTCATAGATTTAAAGATTAGAGACACACACCCAGCATGGCTCGGGCTACCCAAAGGAACAAAGGAGCTTTGAGAGAATTAGGTGTTTCTATAGACTCGGAGACAATATCCACAAGTCCCTTCTTGCAGCAAAACCCTATGTGCACCGCTTAGGGCATTAAGCTTTTCATTATTAAAATACTTTTTTCCCTTATTTGGGAGTCATGCTGAAGCTTTCCAGTATGGATAATTGTCCACAGTGAGGGGCACTCCTCATTACACCAGTGTTAAACAGGCTTAAATCTAACATATGGGTCAGGAGCTGCATTACCTTTAATTTATCCCTAAAGACTTACTGTCATTCCAATGCTCCAAGACAACATCACTCGCTCCTCAGCAAGGAACTGAATGTGAGGTGTTGTGTGGAACAGATCAGAGAGGAGAAAAGAGGACAAATTTCACTGCAGTGAAAGGTAAATCCAGAGCTTACCCACCCCAGGAATTGTTTGGATGTTTAAGGCCCCCTGGCCCTTTCTGTAAAGAAATGTTTTCCTAATATCCAACCCAAACATCCCCCCGTGCAACCTGAGGCCATTTCCACTTGCTCCCTGGGAGCAGAGACCAAACTCCCCTGGCCCCACCCTCCTATCAGGGAGTTGGACAGAGAAGGTCCCTCCTGAGCCTTTTCTCCAGGTTGAGCCCACCAGCTGCTCTTCATCAGACTTTTGCTCCAAAAATTACCTGGACACTAATTTTTAACATCCAACGGAACGGGATTGTATCTGGTTAGTAAGTTAGAACACGGAGCAGAACAACAGCATCTCCTCTGCAGGTCCAGTAACCACCCCGGGGTTAGGGAGGAGAAGCCACTCCAGAGGTGGCCCCAGCCTGGGTGACCACACATCTTCAGACGTGTGAGGGCAGCACAAGGGTGGCTGGTTCTGTCCCAGGAAGTCCTCCTGTTTTCTAGAAGCAGCACTCCTGTTGCTCCCAGGTACAGCTTTCTGGCTGAGAGTCTTTGGAGGACACATCCCAAAAGCCAAGGCTCTGACGTTCCTCAGTGCTGGCACCACGGCGGGGTTGGGGAGCAGCCAACACCATCCCAGGGCACCGAGCATCCAGCATGGATCCCCCAGGGCACGACAACTCCCTGCAGACACCCAAACCCGGCTCTGACGTGCCATCCTGTTTTCCCAAAAGCTGAGCAGAGCTGGAACTCAGCTCTTCCCAGAATCCACGTTCTTTGTTAGATCCCAACAGTGCCAAAACAAAGCTGGGAATGGCCTCTGCAGGTAGGACCAAGATATCCTGAGGTAACGTGACGTTGGAGAAGGAAGGACGGACACGACGCCACCTGAAGCTTCACTTGTCTTCTAAGAGCAACAGCTGGGATTTCTGCTGGATGCTGGCACTGAAAATGCCTTTTTTGTGGAGATGGCCCTGATTCCCACACAGTTGCTGGTGTCACCCAGGCTATAAAGGGCATTTGTGGACCAGCTGGGCCCACAACTCAGCTGCCAGCACCATCCTGGAAGGGAGCTTAAAGCCCAGCCAGTCCCACCCCTGCCATGGGCAGGGACACCTTCCATGGACCAGATTGCTCCAAGTCCTGTCCAGCCTGGCCTTGGACTCTTCCAGGGATGGGGCAGCCACAGCTTCTCTGGGTAACTGTGCCAGGGCCTCAGCACTCTCACGGGGAGGAATTTCTAAACCTACTCTCAGTTTGAATCAATTCCCTCTTCTGTCACTCCAGCTCCTGACAGAGTCCCTCTCCAGCTTCCCTGTAGTCCCCTCAGATCCTGGAAAGCTCTTCTAAGTTTTCCACATGACCTTCTTTTCTCCAGGCTGAAGCCCCCACCTCCTCAGCCTGACTCCACAGGGAAGGTTTACACAGAGGTGTAGTCACCCCTGGGTTTCTCCTGGTTCAGAGACAAGGCTTGGAGGGCAGCTTTATTTACATGTCCCACCAGCTTTGCTCCACCTGGAAAGGAAAGACTGAGAACAACTGGATTCTCCATGGGCAAGGGGCTCCAAGAACCAAGACATGCTCACAGCAGAGGTGACCCAAGGCTGCCTGGAATGAGATGGGACACAGAGGGCATGGGCTGAGCAGTCCCAGGACCAGGTAAGTTTGAAAACAGCTTTTATATGTTGGCCACAGCCCTTGATTTGCATCCTGCACCAGCTATCACATCTCAGACACATCCAGAGGAGATTCCGAGTGGCTCTCATCCACATTTTGCAGCAGAAATGCACACAGCACTCACAGCTGCAGCTTCCAGCATTCTCCAAGTCTACTCCAGAGGCTGAAGCATCACAAATATATTGGAGCCACCTCCCGTAATTTCCACCCTCGGAACAACTGGCTTTTATAGGGCAGTCAAGCCTAGGATCTGCACGGAATTGGGATTTCAAACCTATTCCAACAGTGAAAATGCCTCTTTTGAAGGTGTTGGACAGCTCCAAGAGCAAGCCTGTGCTCTGCATCTCTCCCACATCAGGACAGGTGTCCCAGACATCTTGTCATCTCCAGGGTGACGTGAGCAGAACCACATAGATCCTTCTCTTACCAGCTGGTTCCAGTCTGATCCCATGAGCCAAATTCCTTGGGCTGGGGGACTCCTTGCAGCCCAGCCAGTATGAGGGTTTCTGGTTGCTTTCTCTGTGTTTTGGCTCCACAATGGATGCAAGGCAAGGCAAGAGTTCTTGGATCCTGAAGGGTTTCTCCCAGACATAACCCAGCTTACCAGGTCCAAAGCTATGGGATGTTTCCTAAACATCCTGTTTAAGAAACCCAGGTGGAAGCTGAGAGTATGGAGCTGAGGGCAGAAAGGAGGGAAAGGAAGAGACAGGATGATGATCCAGCCTCTCCCACTCCAGGAATGCACAGAAGCTGACACATGAATCAAAAACACACTTGGGAATGTTATTTTGTTTGTCTAATTCTTGGATTTCTTAGTGGAAGAATGTTTTCATGAGCAGCTTCTGCAAAACCACCATGTCTGGCAGCAGGACATCAAGGTCAGCCATGTGAGAACACGTCAAGCTCTCAGGAGTCCTGAGCTAACAATCAGCTCCAAATCAGGCCAAAAAACTGACCCAAACCTCCCCCCAAATCTTCCAGCCAAACCTTGCCTCCTGCTCAGGGCTGCTGCACAGCAACACAAGCCCCTTCTCAGCAACACTTAGATGTTGCTCCAAGCAAGACCCAGCCTGAGGTCAGGACAGGCACAGCACACTCCCTGCAGGACTGAAGTGAGCCATCAGGAATAAAGCACATTCCCTCCACCCCAAAACACTCCCTCTCTGCAATGCCACTTCCATCTGGTATTTGCAAGGCACTCCCAGAGCACAGGCAGGTTCTCCACATCCTCACCTGTGAGGAGGCAGCAATTAGCAGGACCATCCAGGATGGCTGCAGGAATGTCCTTATCTGCTTGGAAGAATCTGGATGTGCTTCACTCCCCCAGCAGCAGCTCCACAGATTCCAGCTGTCAGGCTGGCTTGTTATTGGGCACTCTGTGGCCCCAGTGGAGCTACTTGGATCCCTCACACCAGTTCTGAAAGCCCTTGTGTGTATTTTAAACACATTTCTTTAATTTCTTCCAATGGCTCCTCACTGAAATTCCTGTGCTGAGAACAAATAGCATCCTGTGATAATACACTGGCAATTCACCTGACAGACAGGGATTTCTCAAGCTGACTTACCACAGCCTCAAGCACTCCAAATCCATGGGTCATTTGCACATGTGTTGTGCTGAAAAAAGATCTGATGTGAGGTACAAAACACTCCAAGGACGCTGCTTCCCAACAGCATTGCATGGACACCCTCCATGTGCCACGTGAGAGCTGCAACACTGGCATTTGGATTGGCGACTTTTTCTCCTCACTGTTTTTAATCTTCCTTTTCTTCAAAATGATTCCCATCCATCAGCTACCACAAGAGATGTTTAAGCTCAATGCCCTGACAGGAATTCTGTTGTTCTGGCAGTATTTCTACTTGCCTCTGACAAGCACCAGCTGATCTTTCCACACTGTAGTTTAGAGCACACAACACATGAGTCTTTCCAGACAAGATAGCCGGAAGCCTTCTAAAATCCCAGCATAAAGGCTGTTGAACACCATGATTCCAAGTGTCAAACTCCAGGGAAGAAAATAATAAAACAAGCTCAACTCTTCATTCCCATATTCTTCTGCCATGTCAGCTTTGCCCTTAGCTGCCAATCTGGACACAGTTACAGTGGGAAACAAAGGACCTGAGGCTGAACAAGGAAAGTGTTTTGATCCTCCAAGGTGTCTTTAGTTACATGGGAAACCACAGAGCAGGCATTTTCTGAGTGCTATTTCCCAGGTGCCCTTGATCTCCCTGAACTCCTCCACAGCTCTCAACCCATCCCTTATGAAGCCCAGTCGGCTCTCAGCCTTCTCCTCTCTCCACGGTTTGCCCCTTCTCTTCACTTCAGAGTGATCCCTCCTCCATCTGAGTCCACCCAAGAACTCTGTCCTCAAAGGGAATCCCATCCTACCCTGTCCTTCAGCTGGCTTCCCACCCGAGCCACCAACTTAATGCTCAACACCTCTTGCCTTTTACTCCTTCATGCTTCATTTTTACTTCTGACATTACCTCCCAAGAAGGAAAAAAACCAACTGGGAACCAGAATCTTCCTCATTCTTCTTTTCTGTAACCACAGCTTTCTGTTCCTCATCTCTTTGCCTCACCTCCCAGCCACACTCCATCCAGCTCTCCCCAGGGTCACACAGACTTTTCCATGTCTAAGACTCAAAGTTACCAATAGTGATCTCCTTCCAGGGAGTCTGTCTTTCCAATCTTCTCCTCAAGTGACCTGCTCCTCAAGAGTTTCCCTGAAAGCTCATGGATCTAAGATACAGCACATGCAGCAAAATCCCTGCAGGAAAGATATTTGCAGTCTTAGGTACAGCAAATTCCCACAAGGAATCTACTCAAGGTAGCTCTGCTATCAGAAGAATGCCTATCATAGAATCATTGAATTATCAGCGTTGGACAAAAGATCACTGAGTCCAACCTCTGACCACAGCCCACCATGTCCAAAAAACTGTACCATGAAGTGCCACATCCACCTGTTTCTGAACACCTCCAGGTATGGGGACTCCACCACTGCCCTGGGAGGAGCAGGTGGCAGCCTCATCCCTGTAGATGACCCCTGATTAAACGAAGGCAAATTTCCAAAACGAAGAGTTGTATCTGTACCCTAATCTACGCTGACCAATTCTCAGTCTCTGTGGACAAAAGCAGGGCAGAAGCAGCCTAGGGAAGGGAGAGCTGACACATTTCCCACTCCCACAGCTCAGAGTGGAGCAGGTTCAGGTGCAGCACATCCCTGAGCCATGTCCAGCCCGCTGTGGTCAGATGTCACCTGTGACACCCCTGGGGTGTGAGCAGAACTTGCACAATACACATCCTGTGTGCACGTGACTTTGCCCTGGGCACATACAACAGGTGGATCATTTTCACCCTGGGCTGTTCTCCAACCTCACTTTTAGAGCTGTGATCTCTGCAGAAGCCACTGGAACACCGACCTGGATGTCAGGAACTGCCACTGCTGACTTCAACACCCACGTCACCATCAAGTCCTGCCACTGGTACCAGTTCCCCAGGTCAGAGTGGAGAGACCACACACCCAAAGCTCTGCTGCTGTCCCCAGACTCAGCCACTCCAAACTCAACCAAACAAAACCAGTTCCAATTCTGTCAGCCAAGCACAGCCCATCACAACATGCCCAAACCTGAGCCAGCAGGAAAACCTCCTTCCAGGATAAAGCAAGGCTTGGGTCACTGGCCACAGGTAACAAACCCTGGAGTGCAGACAGGAAAGCTCTGGTGTTTTGAGGGACACAGACCACTCAAGGCTCTGCCTCATGTGACACCAATTAGAGAGGATTAATTTTCTTCAGCAAGGTTCACAACTCTGGGAAGAACAGAAGCTGCACATCTGCATGACCCAGGCAAATCCAGCTGCTTGTACTTGCACAGCAGTCTCCTAAAACGCTCCGATGGCTCCGGAGCCTGTCAGGGCAATGTCCCACCCCTGCAGTTGCACAAACACTCGAGGCAGCGGGTGCTCAGCTGCAGATGGTGAGAGACAAAAGGCAACCTTTCATGTCCCACGCTGTGCTGAACCACAACCCTCCTCGTGGTGGCACCAGGCAGAGGATGCAGCCTACAGTTCACCAGAACTGGGAGCTATCCTGCAAGTAACTTTGTTACATGTAGAAAAAGCCTGAATCTATCACACATTTTGCTGAAAAAACATGTTCAGACCTCTTAAGCAATGTTCAACTTAAAACAACCTGGGTGGAATGGATCTCTGGGTTAAGGAAGGCAGCAGGATGATACCACAAGTCTCAGGGATCAGTTCCACAGGGAGGCAGGTAATCCACCTTCCCTTCCCGCCAACTCCAACCTAACCACCACCACCACCCTGCACAATCCACACACAGGGCGAGGTGAGGGACCAAGCTTTCACATTAGGTGTAATAGAAAAACATTCTTTACTCTAAAAGTGTCTTTACAAATATATATTTATATATTTAAGCCCATTTCAGGCCATAAAAGCCCATAAAAAACAACCAGTACCTTTTTGAACAAGAGAAACTGTGGGGCAGAAGCCTGAGGTGACAGACTCCCACACAGGGGCTGCTCTGGCGCTTCTCTGAAGGCCTTCAGTTAGCACATAAAACCATCTCAAAAATCCTAGGATGTGAAAGGAGGGGCACCATTCCTACCCCACTTTCACCACTCTCTGTATGAGGTAAACTGGGATCACTTTTACATCATCACTTTAGAAAGGAGATGTTGTATCCTGAAGACCAGCTTTTCCAAAGAACATCTGTGAATGGGTCAAAAAAGTAAGATGTGTGGATCCAACCACAATGTGCTGTTGTCTCAAAATAGAAGAAGTTGATACTAAAAAGCTATTCCAGATACATACAAGTACAAACACTAGAGCTGGTCAGAAAGATTCAGTTTCAACATTTTTTTAAAAGCAGGGAAAATTTTCTGCAGTGTGGCTTTTCATTTCCCCTCTCCTCACTTTTCCACCAGTTCCATAAACCCTTCTGAAAAAATCACGTGTCTGCTGTCAGAGTGCAAAGTCCATCCAAATCTCATGTTCAGTTCACTAGCTCTACACTTTACAAATCCTGATGGCAAACCAAAAGGTCTCAATTTAACTTAGCAAAAGTGATATCTAGAAAATATTCAACACCAAGAAGTCTTACAAAAAAACTTGAGACTACTAAGGCATTCTAAGGCACAGTGTTTTGGAAGAAGTGCTTTCTCCCTGTAGTGTTGCTTTATACACATCACGTGTGCGAGTCCGAGGGATGCATGGAGCTGCAGATGGATGCCATGGCTTCTCCCAGGCAGGGAATTCCATTTTCTGCTGCTGTTTCAGACATAGGCTCCCAAAGCTGCGTGAAATTCAGTGAGACATTGCACCAGCTGCTGAAACTTGGGCCTCTCCTCAGGATCTAGGGCCCAACAGCAGGCCATCACAGCAAACCTGCAACATAGAGCACATGGAGCACAGGGCAACGTCAGCCAGGTAACCACAGCCCCAGCCTGAAAGGCAAAACAGCATTTGCCACTGGGAAACTGCCTGAGCAACCAGAGACAGACAAGGAGCCCTGGATCTTATGGTCCATAATGCTAAACAGCTCCTTCCAAGGATGGACACCTGGAATGATGAGCCTGGCACCAGAGGTCCTGGCTTGATTTAGGTATAACCCATGGCAATTCAGGAAGGAATTGTTCCAGTTCACTGGGAATTGCTCAACTGGTATAAAAGAATGGAATGGTTTGGGTTGGAAGGGACCTTGAAGATTATCCAGTCTCATTCCCTGCCATGGGCAGGGACACCTTCCACTAGTCCAGCCTGGTCTGGAACAGTTCCAGGGATGGAGCAGCCACAGCTTCTCTGGGCACCCTGTGCCAGGGCCTCAGCACCCTCTCAGCCAGGAATTCCTTTCCAATATTGCATCTAACCCTACCCCCTGGCAGTGGGAAGCCATTCCCCCCTGTCCTGCCCCTCCACCCCTTCTCCCTAGTCCCTCTCCATCTCTGCTGGAGCTTGTTTAGGCACTAGAAGGGGCTCCAAGGTCTTCCTGGAGCCTTCTCAGGTCCAGGCTGAACACTCCCAGACTGTCTCCAGAGCAGAGTGGGCTCCAGCCACCAGAGCATCTCCATGGTCTCCTCTGGACTTGCTCCATCAGCTCCACATCCTCCTGATGCTGGGGACCCCAGAGGCAGTGCTCCATGAGCCATGTTCACCCCAGGTTTTGTCTGACAGGCGGAACAAACAGGCAGGGAAAGGCAACCCTGGCTGTCTCTTTGGGCAGCCTGGCTTAAGAGAGCCAACACAAAGCAGCCCCTTTCTCCCTCCCCAGCAGAGGCACTCACAGTTCATCGGGGCAGTTGATGGGCTGAGCTATTCGATAGCCATCCTTTAAATAAGCTGCCATCTCGAAGGGGTCGATGTCCACGTAGGGGGTCTGTCCCAGGGTCATCAGCTCCCACAGCGTCACCCCGAAGGCCCACTGCAAAGCAACAGTGCAGGAACATTAACACGACGTGCTGAACCCCCAGGGCTCCTCCAGCCAGGGCACATCATCAGCTGGGAAGGAGATTACACACAGTAAGAAAGCTCTACATAAATGCTCTACAGAACCAAATTCAATTGGGCTAATTAAGAATCACAGAACTGGTGTTAAATTGCCCAGAGAAGCTGTGGCTGCCCCATCCCTGAAGTGTCAGGCTGGATGGGGCTTGGAGCAGCATGGGATAGTGGGAAGGTGTCCCTGTCCATGGCAGGGAGTAGGATTCAGATGATCTTAAGGTCCCTCCCAACCCAAACCAACCTGTTACTAACCCAAACTAAACTTAACATCTTACTGCACTAAGATATCAGTGCTAAAAATACTGCATTTTTTAACACATTACAGAACACCCAAATCTAAATAATACTGAACATTGAATGACTGTCTAGTATAAAACTTACTTATTTTTTTACATTTCACTTCTTCAAAATGCCTCAAAAATCCTCAAAAAAGCCTGTGAAATTCAAAGGATCAGAAAGGCAAACTGAATGCAATTATATTTTTTTATTCCAAATAATCTGTATATTTGGAGAGTAGACTCAGGAACAGGACTCAGGAAAAAAAAAGAGATTTCATCTCAGTAAACCTGACAGCTGCATCAGCAATCAACACATTCAGCTGGCAACTCTTGCCAGAAGGAGTTTAAAGTGATGAAAAATCCCATCAATTAATCCAGGCACAAGCTGAGTACAAGGAAAATGATTTATTATCTGGTATCCAGAGACTCAGGAGACCAAACAGAGATGAGGCTGATACTGCACGCTCGTGACTCACTACTCAAGCAACACATCATCACTCATTAAAACGGGGCAGAATCCTGCAAGGCTCACAGAATTCTTGTTTTAACCAAGAGAAATCCCACCACTGCCTTGACCCAAGCCTTAGGGAAGGGCTATTTTCAGGTTGGAAGGGCAAAGAAGAGCAGGGTGGCCCAGCTCCAAACAGCCACCGAAGGAAATAAAGCCCCTTTTTACCTGCAGTGGAGGAATGCTGAGGAACAAGGGGGGGTCATGAAGGTGAGATAGAGAGTGATTCAAGCAAACACACTCTGGGAATACAGCTGTTCTAATTCCATAGGTAGCTGCATAAAAAATGGCATGAAGAGATGCAGAGCTTCATGTCCAGCAGCAGGAAAACCACGGCATTAAGATTCAGCAGGAATCGTGGTTTGTTTTCCTACACTCTGGCTGACTGATAGAGCTGTTGGCAGGGGAGCAACACATTATTGGGAAAGTTTCAAGCCAGCGAACACATTTGAAAGAAAGTCATCCAAAAAGCAAGCCTGGAACACATCCCATGGCATCTCTGCAGACACAGACACTGTTTGTACCACACTTCATCACCCGTTGCCTGTAACATGCAATGGATCACTGGGTTTGTTCCTACCAAACCCACAAAAACATCTGACATCAGCTTTTTGTGAAAGCAGTCCAGGTAGATGCAAAGCTAATATTTAGGGCACATGGTGTTTCCTACACCCAGAAAAACTGTTCACTTTTGAACTCTACAGAAATCAGATGGCTACGTGTCTGCAGCGAGAACTGTGTGTTAAAAGGTGGGTGGCATTTATCCCTAAGCAATGAAAAAAGGACTTCTGGGTTAGAATGGGCTGGAAGTGATGCTGAATTGCACTGGAGTTTTCAAAAATGGTTACAATAGTGGGATTTACTCACCCTAATAAAATTTCACATCTCACTGCCACTGTTACATAAGCTTTGATTTGCCAGTCCTCACAAACAGCAAATACTTTCACATTCCAGATTTTTTTTAAAAAAGTAAAAATAAAAGAACACCATTTGATTGAGTTAATTTAGCTCTCTAAAAACATGCTTTTACAGGCAACTTCCATTTCCTCTTCTCTCTTCAGGTTTGGCATAACACAAACCCCATGTGTTTTCCAATGAATACACACGTGGAGCACAACTGGCACCTTCCCTTCCTTCCTTCTTTTTCTTGTTTACATGGCTGCAGCACTAATACAGAGACCATGGAGGAAAAACACCAACCAGAACTTCACTAAAGTTTCCCACACTGGCACCAGACCACTATCCTGGATGGGAGGGCACTGAGGGAACAGGCTGAGGTCACTGCAACACTGCTCTCATCTCTGACAGGTCACCTCAAATGAAAGAGGTTCCTGACCACTGGAATGAAGGCATCCTCTGGAGGAGCTGGGATTCAGGGGACTATGGGCCACACAAACTAGCTCCTGCTAATGTTAGAGAGCTCATTATCCTGGAACTCACTCCTGTGCGTATGAAGCACAGGGATGTCTGGGAACAGCCAGTGTGGACTGTTAAAGGGAAGCTGTGCCTGACCAGATCTCTGCTGAGCAGACAGAGCACAGGGTGAGCAGTGGATGTCCACCTTGACTTCCAGAGGGTGCTGGGCACTGAACAGAAGCCCCAGGGAATGGGCACAGCCCCGAGGCTGCCAGAGCTCCGGAGCATTTGGACAATGCTCCCAGAGACAGAGTAGGATTGCTGGGGTGTCCTGTGCAGGGCCAGGAGCTGGACTGGATGATCCTTGTGGGTCCCTTCCAACTTGGGCTATTTTATGAAAAGTAGACTAGTCTCAGTGCAGCTTCCTGATTTTGACTGTGTTCCCTGCCAGCTCTCCCAAGGGAACAGGGAACAAGGGGCACTTTTGCTGTACACAAAGGGCCTGACTGACCCTGAGCCATCTGCCATGAGCAGCTGATGCAGGAGTGGGAGTAGAGATGCTGCTCTGAACAAGCCACTGTTACCTATCCAGTGCCATGATCCCCTGCCTCCAGCTCTGGGGTCCCCAACAGAAGGATGTTGGAGCTGCTGGAGTAAGTCCAGAGGAGGCACAGAAATGCGCCAAGGGCTGGAGCCCCGCTGCTCTGAAGCCAGGCTGGGAGAGCTGGGGGCTTCACCTGGAGAAGAGAAGGCTCCAGAGAGATATCACAGCACCTTCCAGGGCATAAAGAAGTCCCAAGAGAGCTGGAGAGGGATGGAACGACAGGACAAGGGGGAATGGCTTCCCACTGCCAGAGGGCAGCATTAGATGGGATGCTGGAAGAAATTCTTCCCTGTGAGGGTGGTGAGGCCCTGGCACAGGGTGCCAAGCAGCAGCTGTGCCTGCCCCATCCCTGTAAGTGTTCCAGGCCAGGCTGGACAGGGCTTGGAGCAACCTGGGACAGTGGAAGGTGTCTCTGCCATGGCAGGGGGTGGAATGAGACAGGCTTTAAGGTACCTCCCAACCCAAACCATTCTGGGATTCTGGGATTCTCCAACAGCTGAAAAAAAGAGAAAAATGTCAACAAAACATATTTCCAAAATATAAGTGGAGGGGGGAAAAAAACCAAAACCTCACCACATCACTAGCACTGGAAAATTCATTGTTGACCAGGCTCTCGAGAGCCATCCAGCGGACTGGCCTGTTCTCGTTGTCCCCCAGGCAGTGGTAGTCCATGGGGAACAGGTCCCGGGACAGCGCGTTGTCCGTGATCTTCACCTGCAGCGCGTCGTCGATGCTGGGGCACAGAGAGCGGCAGCGTTCAGCAACCCTGGCAGCACAGCAGCCTCACAGCAAACAGCCCTGCTCAGCCCCAGGGCCACACTCAGGATCTAGCTGGGGACTGCTAATCCACATCTCAAGCACTGGCACTCTCCTGCATCAAGACACACTTACACTGTGACTAGCAAATGTTATCACAGCACCGATTTATTCTGCGCCAACTGATAAGGACTAGAAAAACCTGCAGGCTTGATTAAATAAAACCAAACATTTACAAGTGCAAAAAAATAGTGTTAAAGCATACAAGTAACTGCCTCAAGTGACTCCTGCTCTTTTGGAGATCCTCTATCAGAACAATTAAACACCTTGTAGCTCTTGTGGCAATAATGAGGCAAAGATCTAAGCAAAGCAATAGCCAGTAATATGTTTAGGGAACCACTCTTTGTGGTCCAAAAGCATGTCTCCAATCAAGCCATCTGCTGAAAAACTGTTTATTCCCTCCCCAAGAGATATTGATGCCTGCCAGAAAAGGAAAACTTACTAAGGAAAACTAAGGAAAACTTACTAAGTACTAAGGAAAACTAAGGAAAACTTACTAAGGAAAACTTACTTTGATCAAGAAAAGATGACTCAAAATAGCACAGAGAATTTGCCCCCTCTGGGATGTGATTCAAACTCTCTGAACTTAAAACTGTGTGCAATAAAGTTCAGTGTTCTCATAAACAGCTGACTTCAGAATATGGCAAAAGATGTTGGCTTCAACATTGTATGACAAAAATACAGAAGGAACATTGGTTTGGGGGGTATTGTAACAAACTGGTTTTTGTTGTCTCCTCATCTTGCCAATTACTTCTTTATTTTGATGAGAAAAATGAAAGACAAATGCTCTGTGTGTGTCCCTCTTTACTACCTCTGACACCTTTTTATTCATTTTATTTCTATGCACTTTCAGGCCAGTTCATTATCCTCAAAATTTACATGCCAGGAAATTTCCTACCTAGTAATTTTTAAGAGCTCAGAGAAATTCCTAGAAGACCTGTTTGGAAACAAATTCAATCCAGAGGGCAATTCCCCAGCAATTAGAGAGCTCTGACTCGTGTAATCCTCAGGTCCACTGTAATTGGATCTGGCTGTGCCATGGGCACATGAGACGAAAAGCATTTCCTCCCTTAAACCTGCCAAGATCACTGGAATCCTGGCTCCCTTCCCAAAGTTAGGACATGGGTCTGATGCACTTCCCAGCCTTTCACCACCCAGAGCAAACCTGAGGAACAAAGAGGGGCAGGTGGAACAAAGTCCCTCAGGGGACCTTGGCCACTGGCACCTCTTTCTTTCCAAGCATAAAGCTCCAGATGATGTCCCTGATGTTTGTGATCTCTCCTGTGGTCTCACTTCCTCCTCAGTGTGCTCACCAGTGAGGAAAAGCAATAGAAATTAGGAACAGAAATTAGGAATCCCATCACACTGAGCATCCTTACGGGGCACAAGAGCAGAGATGGTGGTCACTGAGAGATTTGGATCCTAGAAGGCCACAAAACGTCTCCATCTCTACTCTTTGAGTGTATTCCAGACTGAAGATGGTCTCAAACCCCTCTCTGGCATTCCTGCCATTCCAGAGTACATTTGTATCTATCCATCATTTGGCAACTAAGAAATCTACCAATGAACAAAGTCTTGAACTCAGTTTTTAAGGAGAAAAAATGATGGAAACCAACTTCAAACAAAAATCTATCTATTGATAAACCATCAAAGATATTCCAAGTTTTTACTGAAGTCGAGGGGAAGCTTTAATTCTTTTCAAGCCTTTGAAAAAGTGACAGACAAACCCAGGTGAAGCATTTACAGAGAGGATGTTCTGTATCCTTTAGAACCATGATTCCTGGCTCCCCTTGCTTTGAAAGAAAACAGCTTCACTGACTACACCCGTGACCCCAAAAGTGGATTTTGCAGGAGAGCTCAGGCTGAGTGCAGGGAGCTGCAGCTGCAGAGGGGACAGTACTCACACACAGTTCCTTGCAGCCAGGTCTTTGTGGATGACCTCCCGTCTGGCCAGGTAGCTCATCCCACAGGCAATCTGGATGGCCATGTGTACCAGATCCTGCTGGGAAATCGCCTGCAAGAGCCCAGAGCAGCAGCCATCAGCCCCTGCAGCCCAGGATCTGCAGGGTTCGGGGTTTGCTGTGTCCCAGTGCCCCCTTCCCTGCCCTTCCAGTCCCCACAGACAAACACACCTATGGTGGCACTCATGATGGTGCCTTACTCTAAATTTTAACTTCTTTTTGTGACGTGTCAAGAGAAAACACTTCCATCTTGCAAGTGCCTCACTCTTTGTACCTACTTCTCCTTTGACTGGAAGTGGACATAGGCCTTAGTGGACATAGTGGAAAAAACCTTTTTCACTTTGTTTCCCTGGAAACCAGCTCACTTCCAGGCAGCAGCACAGTCAAAATCCTCGTTGCTCTCCAAAATCCGTATCAAAGACTGTTGCTTCAGCTCCCTTTGCAACTTCACAGTCCCATCATAATTAAAATCTTGTATGTATTTATAGCTTGGGATACCAAAAGTAGTATCAGTGAATCTGAAATTTCTCCATACACCATTTCCCTTAACTTAATCCACAATTTCCTCTATTTGTTGATATAATTTTAGGATGCATTGACTGAGCTCCTACCCTACTGAGAGGTGGCTCAGCTTCCTGCTCTCTGAATACCCAGGATAAACAGCCAGGAATGCTTTCCTGGTGGGAATCAAGGCAAACACTCGCTGGGCAGCCACCTCTGCAGCTCTCCTGCCATCACACTGAACAGGAGAGTGCCACAACCATTCCTCTGGTGGCACAAACTCAGGTGCCAGAGCAAGTGGAGGTTTAATGGGCACAAAGTCCCACGTGCCCGGGGGTACCTGAGGATTGTTGGCCTCCACCAATTTGCACTGTCGCAGGAAGAGTTTAAGGTTCCCCCAGTTCATGTAGGGCAGCAGCACCATCGGTTTCTCTCCCTCCTCTATACAGACATGAGTGATAGGCAGCAGATTTCTGGAAGACAGAGAAATTCCTAATGTTATGGAACTGAAATTTGATAAAAATACTTCTGATTCCTAAAACGCAGTAATAAAATTAATTCAACATGGAAGAAAAGCATTTCATCTAGTGTTAGGAATTGCAGAGCACAACATGTCCAAACAGCTGAAGTCCCAGACAGTATACTTCTTTAAATAAATTAAATATTTGATTACTTTCTCATTATGAAGAACCCCTCCAATGTTTTTACTAGGTCCAAGAGGGCTGACACAAATTGTTGTGAACACAGGTTACCATCTGTACACAGAAGTGCTATATCCTAAACTGGGAGGTGTAGCACTCTAAATCAACAAATCAACTACAGATATAAAAGATATACTTCCATTATAGCAGTTTAACAAAAAAAACCAGAACATCATGTTTGATCTGCTGCAAAGTGACAGAAAAGAAAATTTTAGTTCTGAATCAGCCACTTTGAGGGCGTTTCCAAGTCTTTTGTGGCTCAGGTAACCCCCATGCTGCAGTGTCTCTGCACACCTTCCTTAGAAGAAATATAATGTATATTATATTTTACATATATATATATAAAAATATATAAATTCATAGAAACGCAAACCAAACTGCATATAATTTCAATTTCCATATATCACTTTTAAAAATACCTGTATTTTCCACTGAAAACCATTAGTAAAAGTCACCAATGACTTACAATTATTTTTAGTTCTGAATTTTCTTACTCTTTCTTGAAAATTTCTCACAGCCAGGTGTGACATCTATGAGCTCTAGAGACTCAGGAAAGTCCCATCTTTACAGGCATTGTAGGGAAGAAAAGTTTTTTGGACCTTTTTTAAAAAGTTTGACTTATAAAAGGGAGGACAACAGCTCATTTGGAGTGATGAGAGTGGGGCAGGTTAATTTTGTTTCTATTTCAGGTATGTTTCACCAAGAACCTGCTACTCCTGTATTTTAGGCAAGGTCTTTATTATATAAGGTTGGGAGAGCAGGGAACATCCAGGCTGAAGAAGGCTCCAGAGAGACCTCAGAGCCCTTTCAGTGCCTAAAGGGGCTCCAGAGGAGCTGGAGAGGGACTTTGGATGAGGGCCTGGAGTGACAGCAGAAGGGGGAATGGCTTCCCACTGCCAGATAGGGATAGATGGGATCTTGGGAAGAAATTCTTCCCTGTGAGGGTGGGGAGAACCAGGCACAGGTTGCCCAGAGAAGCTGTGGCTGCTCCATCCTTGGAAGTGTTGCAGGCCAGGTTGGACAGGGCTCGGAGCAACCTGGGACAGTGGAAGGTGTCCCTGCCCAGGTGAGAGATGAGCTTCAAGGTCCCTCCCCACCCAAACCGTTCTGGCATTCCATGGTTCTACAGAAGTGTTGCTGAATTCCCAACAAAGAGCTCCCTCTCCCCAGGGAGCTTCAGCTCACCTCACAGTGGCACAGATTTGTCACCAGCCCTGCCTGCCCTACCTGTGGTGAAGCCCTCTGAGTTTACAGCTTTCCGTCAGCATCATTGTCACCTGCACCTCCGAGGCTTGATCTGAGGGAAAAAGGAACCACAGACAAACTTTGGAAACACATCAACATATTCATTAAAATTCAGTCCAGATCTGCAAGTCACTTGAGGTCATTTGAGCACGAACAGAACTTGTTTGCCTCCTTTCTTGAAATGGCACTTACAAAAAGCCCCGAAGTTCAAGGCCAAGTTCCGAGGCTCATTTCTGCTTGAATGAGTGGGGTGAAGCCCAGAAAGGAAATCAAGCACACTCCAGGTGCTGACAGGCTGTGGTTCTGCACTTCCTGACACTTTCTGGGCAGGCAGAAGCCAGCTGCACTGGGCTGAGTGGTCCCATCCTGCACAGGATGGTGCCCATGGAAGCAGTGGGATGTGCCAAGTGCTTCCCAAGCACAAATGTGCTCCGAGGACACTGCTTCGCTGCTGAGTTACCACTCCAGGTACAGTTGTGTTTACACATTTTCCACATGGCCAGAGGCTGTTTATGTCTAGATTTACTTATTTCCTTGCTCTCTACTTGACCCACTTGACTCTTGGTAACCTTAGAACTGTTTGCTGTCCCCTCCCCCATCTTTAAAAATGAATAAATAAATAAAACCACTGTTGCCAGCTAAAATTCAGGCACCTGTGGTAACTCCAGTAACCCACAGCAATCAGAGCATCCACTGGGCAGAAGCACAAGTGGTGCCTGGAACCCCTTTCCCACCACTATTTGTGTCTGGAGATTTTTTTTCCCCCTTTCGTGGCAAGAACCTCCAGGGAAATTTAAGGAGACGTCAATGAGAGCTCTCCCAATCCCACCCTCCTCACACCTGGGAGCATTTTCCGTGTCTCCCTTGTGCTGGGACTAGTTCTGGCAGGGAGCTGGCACAGGACAGCCCAGCACAGCCCAAGGAGCTCTCCTTGCTGCACCAGGGGTAATTTACATGTTGTGCATGAGTCAAGTCAAAGTTTTACTGCCCTGGGAGGAAGAACAGGCAAGAAATTCTCTGCTCTTCTCCCTTCTCCAAGGTCTGATCCTGCTCCCAGTACAGCCCTGACACCCTTTCCTAACTGAACCTGAGCCCTGCAAAAGAAAACGTGACTCTGGCTGAGCAAACAGTGATGTGAGCACTCTGGAGAAGCTCAGAGGTGCCACTAAATTAGTGACAATTATGGCTGTGGTATATTATGGGATGCATCAGCCAGTGCTTTTGGGCCCATCACTGCAAGGACATTGAGGGGTTGGAGCATTTCCAGAGAAGGGAACAGAGCTGGAAAGGGGCTGGAGCACCAGGAGAGGCTGAGGGAGCTGGAAAGGAGCTCAGCCTGGAGAAAAGGAGGCTCGGGGGAACCTTCTGGCTCTGCACAACTCCCTGACAGGAGGGGACAGCTGGGGGTGGTTGGGCTCTGCTCCTAGGGAACAGGGACAGGTGAAAGGGAATGGCCTCAAGCTGCACCAGGGGAGGTTTAAGCTGGATACTGGGGAATATTTATTGACAGAAAGGACAGTCAGACTGCCTGGGGAAGTGAGGATTTAAATCTGGAGGGATTTAAATGTGTGTGGATGTGGCACTTGGGGACATGGGTCAGCGGTGGTTTGGCAGTGCTGGGGGAATGGGTGGACACCAGTCTTGGAGGGCTTTTCCAACACAAACAAATCTATGATTCCCTTCTATTTGACAGCAAGTCTGTATGATGGTATAAACAGGTTCCTGCAGTGCAGAAGACACTGAAGCCATGGCCAGCTGAAGTCTCTGGTCTGCACTCCAACAGAAGCATGAGAAAGAGAACCTCCTAACCCTGTGAGATGGACACTTGATGAATTTGATTATGTACAAGACAGATGAAAAAGGCTTGGAAAGAGATAAGAAAAACCCAGATCTTACATTAAAACGAAGTTACACAGCCCTGAATGACTGAATCAGGCAGTTCTAGAAGCCAGCATTAAAAATGGAGGTGGGAAAGCAGATTCTGAGAAATCAGAGGAGCAGGTTACCTGTACAGAGCTTCAGGTGTACAAGCAGTAATTACAAGGCCCAAAGACCTCAACCTCTTCACCCAGCACATGATGAAAGGAGGAAAGAGATTCCTGGGTGTGAGTTTAAGCTGATTAACTCCTCACACATTCTCTGGCCCTGTGCTTGCTGAACTGGTTTGCTTGTAATTATAAGAGCCACCAAGCAATAATTCGAAGCTTTAAATCAGAGATTGTTTAAGAGTGGATTTAAAATCTACAGAACGAGTCAGGCTGGTTTGGACAATGCAGCCATTCATCTCCTCATGGTGACTCTTCTGCCCATGCCTTTCCCTTTCCAGCAGGTCACTGTGACGTTCTGTTGTTTTCTCTCCACGTTATAGTGGTTGAGCACCCAAGAGGATGATTGACTCCCAGGCAAGTATATAAGGAAACTGAAATCTTATCTTCTGAAACAGTCTCACCATCCATATTGTGTTTGCTTATCAATATTATTTCCTTGTTTTCTGCAGGGAAAAAGCTTACCCAACACCAACAAACTCAACAGACTCAGAACAAACAATAGTGTTCAAGGCTAATCCTCCCCTAGCTGAGAGCAGTGCCAATTTAGAACCAGCACACAATTTGATTATCGTGGGTTTGTACTAGATATAATTCAAAACACAACATTAATCACCACTTCTTGGAGTGATTCTTGTCAAAAGGGGGAAAAGAACACCAAATACTGCTACTGCAACAGTCCCCACTGCAATCAGGCTTCCTTTTAAGGCCATTTTCATTAGTTACAAAGGAAAAAGTTCAGTTAAACTCTGTCACATTTAGTAGACTATAACCACTTTTGAGCTACCAACACATCTTCACAGACCAGGATGAAGGTGATTTTGGCAATATTACAGTTTTTGTTTTGAGGGCCTCGTGAATCTGACCATCCTGTACTGAAAACCCTTAAAACCAACCCAGCAAACTCACCATTTCTAGTTTTGCTAAGAGATACAGAGCCTCAGAGCCAAGCCAGTGACAGCTGTGCCACAACAATCCCAGCTTGCTGGAACGTTTTTCCAAGGACATACTGAAGATGAATCCTACAGATTTCATCTTCCTGCCTGGGCCAATGTATAATCCCAAATTCCCCAAACTGTGTCAATCCCTGAGTGCTACACAGAAGCACAAACACTTCATTTTCTTCTCAGGGCTGTTTGTGCAGCCCCTCAAAGAAAACAGGGGAAGGATCCTGTCAAACCCAGGGGATGCCCACGGGCTTTTGTGGCTCCTTTTGTCTGCCCCAGACCCGTGAGGATGTCGGATATGAGCACAGCCACACACACAGCTACAGAGAGGAGATGGGGGGAAAGCCTCCCACAGAGCCAGAAACATCTGAAATTACAACAGCTACTTGGAGACACAACTGAGGAGGTCACAGTCTCCCATTTATTAAATCTGGGCACCACAAACAGCCCTCAATTTAAGCTGAGTGCGCCAGGGTGAGGCAACAAGGGCTTGTTGCAAAACTTCCTCAAAGCTCTGAAAAAAGCTAAACTGAGGTATTACCATTATTTGTGATTAAGAACATGTCAGTGCTCAGCCATGAATGGAGTTGCAGTTGGATAGTCATGAGGAGCAGCCAGGTTTCCATAAGGTGATCATGCACCAACAGCTGAGAAACCAAAACACAGCAACTTCAGGTGAGTTCAGAGGAAGATTTAACACCCAGAAATATTCCAGATGCTCAGTTAGGACCAGAAAGGTCCAATTTTCAGAAGGTGCTTAAAACCAAGACTGAGATAGATGTAAATACATTCCAGAGAGGAAGATGCTCTCCAAGCCCTCATTTTACCCAAAAGCCTGGCTGTGAAAGCCTGCCCTGAGGCCCAGGGCAAGAACAAGGCAGGATTCCAAGCTCTGATGGAGCTGCAGGTTTATCTCCTGATATCACAGGATTTGTATGCAGCCAGGCACAGTGGGGCTCTTGGCCCAGAAGAGGCTGATCCCTGCCTGGTTCATGGGAAGAAAAAACACCTATTCCATTTTTACCAATGTCTTAGAATTCAGCTGCAAAAATATATTTAAAAATCTCTGTTCATTATCATTCAAGGATCACATCAATCGTCAGGTGAAAAGATCTTGGGGAAGTTCTGTGATGACAGAAAATTAAAGGAAATTGCCTGCTCTGAGACCAGGCACTCAGCTGCTCCAAGTTCATCAAGCCCACACCAGGAGAAGTCACTCCACACCCCAAAGGATGTAGCAGAGATGAAAAGCAGCAATTACCTGGATATTGCAGTGGGGAACTGATTAGCTGGATGCTTTCGTGAGTCACTTTGTAAGTCAGACCTCCCAGAACCTCAGAATAGCAGAGTACAGCTTAAGTAGGGTCAGACACAACCCTTTAGGTTGGAAAAGACCTCCAAGTTCATCAAGCCCAGTCATTCCTCCAGCACTGCCAAAGTCATTCCTAATCCATGTCTCCAAGTGCCACATCCAGACGTCTGTACCATCCCTCCAGGGATGGGGACTCCACCACTGCCCTGGGCAGCTGTGCCAGGGGTGGACAGCCCTTTCTGGGAAGAAATTTTCCCTAACATCCAACCTAAACTTCCCCTGGGGCAACTTGAGGCAATTTCTTCTTGTCCTGTCCCTTGCTCCCCAGGAGAACAGACTGACACCCACCTCACCACAACCCCCTCTCAGTCAGATTACAATTTAGAAGACTTCTGATTGTAGAAGGGTCACTGAAATCTGTTTCTTCAGAGGACAAAGCAGAATCTGAAAATCCACATAACCACAGGTTTCAAAATTGAACTGTGTTACATTTGAACCCTCTCACAGCCTGCTACAGGCAGTAACAGCAGATTCTCTCAGCACTCCTGTCAGAAGCAGCTCTGCAAATGCTCTTCCAGGAGCTCCAAGGCTTCTGATGAATGTTTCCAATAGCATTATTTAAGAAGATGTTTTACCTGCAGCTTTTCTCATCTTTGGACCATTTGTAATGGCTTGTTCCCCTGTGCAGTTCCTCCTGTTTCATATTGCAAGGTGACACTCCCCCACATCACAACACTTATACAGCCCACTCTCCACACACCTGCCTGTTTTCACAAGGTTCTGTTATCATTATTTTTCAGCCTAGTGGGCTTTGCCAAATATCCCATGACAAAGTGCACAAGCTCCAGTTATTGAAGGGTGACAGGCACAGTGATCACAGAGTGTGGCCACAGGAACTGAGAGTGCAGGACTAGAGCAGCTCCAGGTGATAAATGCTCCCAGTATCAACACATCCTTGTTAATTACTGCTGCTTCTGCATGGCAATTAATTAGGTAAAGCTGCTCCCAAGGCAGAATTCCACCCCAGTTCAAAGAGAATGCATGCCTGAGTATTGCTTTAACCCCTCTACAAGAGTCTTTGGAAGGAATTCAATGCCTGTGCTCACATCTGTTGCACAGGACATTTGTAATGCTCCTAGGAGGTAACTTTCACAACTTTCCTTCACCAGAAGGATGCTAAAGGAATGCAAGGAGTCATGATCCAACCTGTTTTTTCACAGGCAGAAGGAAAGTACACATAAAAATTATTTCAGCTTTAAAATTTCAAGGCCCTAGGAGTCAGACAGGGCCAAGTGGAGCACTGGATGCTTCCTCCTGCCACGGACTGAGCACAGGACACCCTGCTCCTGTTTGCAGCTCGGAGCTGCAGGAGGTGCTCAGGTCATCACTTCCACACATCAACATCCCCCTGCTTTCCAAGGCAGCCCTGTATCCCACAGAATTCCAGCCTCCTGTAATGGTAAGACATGCACCCCAAACCACAGCAGGAGGAAGTTACAGCACAAGACACTGCACTTAGTCCTGCAGGACATTTGCATAGAGCATGATTTCTCTTCCAGTCCTGGTATCCAGGCATCAAGTATCAACCACGAGTTTATTTTACAAAGCAAGGCAGCTCACACTGACAAATCCAAGCCTAATTTTAATAAATCCTGGGACTGAGTCAACACGACACTGCTAAAATAGGAAATGCTATTCTGATTTTCCTACATTGCAAATGCACATGCAGTTGTAAACCACAGAAAAGGGCAGAGAAAAGCAGGATTTGGGGATAGCCTTAGTTCCCTGTGTAACAGTAACACCAGAATCCAAGAAGCATCAGCAAAGAGGAGGAAGTAAAAGGCTCTTTGCTCAATAATCCATTTAACTCAAAATGAACCGAAAAGTGTTAAGTAAGTGCAAAGTGAAACTGGGAAACAGACATGGCTGATGTCATGGTCCAAAGGTGAAGGGGCAGCACATAATAAAACTGATGTACAAGCAGAGATTTTAACTGTATGTAAATTACAGTGTCCTGCAGGTGAATATTTTTAGCATATGGAATAATAAATCTTTAAATGATGTAGTACAATACTTTGGAAACCATCCTCTCAGTACTTTCTGAAGCATTCTGTACTGCTTTAGGTGTCTCAGGGTATTTTCTTAAACAACTAGGATTAAATGACAAATCGAGTGCATTTTTAGGCTGATATTCAGAAATTTGCTACTTATCCCAAATTTTTTTAAATTCAAGTATCTTCCTTTATAAAGACACTCAAGAATTTAACTCCTGATTTATTTTTTTGGCAAAAACTACATTCTTCAGAAATGGGATCCTGCACTCTGCTTTTGGAAGGTTAAATACTTTTGAACAATTAATTCAAATACTGTATGTTTAAGGTACGAATCTAAACTTAGAACAATTTTCACAACGCTGTGCTTTTAGGAATTAACTCCTCAGAACAGCAAATTCCATCAGTTTAAACATGACCCCTTGAGAACAACTGTGGATGCTCCAAGTTCTGGTATCTGCTTAGTGTGAACAAGAAACCTTCACCTGGGTTAACACAGTCCACACTTAAATCCCCTAAATGTGTCCATTGCTTTCTCCTGCTTGGCATGGCCTGAATCCTCAGGATTTCTATTCCTACACTTCCCAGCTGCATGCAGTCCTAAAGGGTCACCAATCTTGCAATCATGGCATGGTTTGGGTTGGAAGGGACCTTAAAGCTTGTCTTGCTCCACCCCCTGCCATGGGCAGGGACACCTTCCACTAGAGCACAATGCTCCAAGCCCTGTCCAGCCTGGCCTGAACACTTCCAGGGATCCAGAGGCATCTCCTCTTTGCTAAATCAGTAACAAATTTAAAAACCCTAAATAGCCAAGAATGCTGAAAGTCTTTTAGTGACTTAAGATGACAGAACTCAAAGCTTTGCTAAAAGTTGGTAGAACAATGAAGTTTAAAGAGCTGACCTTTGTCAACACCAACTTTGTTTCCAGTGCTTTCCACGGGTGGTTTGTTTCCAAACACTCCTTCCTTGTACATCAGAAAAATGTTAAGTGGTTAGAACACGAAATGGGAGCAGCCGGGTTATCTTGAACAGCACACTGGGTTGTTTTTACCAAAAGTGTACCTTGGCCAGAACATCCTAAATGAGTCAGGGCTCTGCACAGCTCACCCTCACTTCACATGTTCCTGGAATAACACAATTCCATTTGTTTTGCTAAGAATTTTCTCCTTCACAGGAAAAGCACCATTAAACAATGTGTTCTTTAAATCAAAGGTGAAAACTGTGTGTTCTCTTCCTCCTCTGACAGATTATTTAAAAGATTCCCCAGAAAGGCTGAAGAGATCTGTTAAACCCTGGCCAGCCTGGTGAACATGCCATCAGAGACACTTCTAAAACTGAGAGGGATTGGAAACCTCTGATTGGAAAGTGAAGCATTCCACCCTCATAACACAATTTTTCTGTAAAACAAAAAAACACAACGAAGAAAGCAAATGCCAGTTAAGTCTCTCATCTAACAAAGAACTTATTCAGGTTGTGTTGATCCAAAGATTCCAAAATTCCAAACATTCTAGATAACATATCCTTGTTCTTGACGGCAGTGACACACATCCTCAATCTTCATCAGTGTCTGAAGACAGAACGAAGGTGAATTTTCCACTGAAATGCCTGAGTGTGAAAGTAAATATGACTCTGAGCACCTTGCCCAGCAAACGAACACAGTGGAAGTGTAAAGTGCACGGACAGCACAACAACTGTATGGCCACCAAGAAGGATGCAGGACAGTCTGAACAAGTCTCATCTTTTCCCCAAAGCTTGGGATCTTTGTAGTCCAAAGTTATTAGAGCTTCCAGAAAGCCAAGAGATCTATTTACCTTCTAAGCTCTCCTTGGCACAAGGCACTGCACATATCAGAAGGCTCAGGCACCCAGACAGAGATGATACATTAAAAAAACCTTATAAACTCATCTCTTTCATGAACCTGCACGTAGAGACTTTGTCACTGCCACGGACATGTTACAACTTTTCCCCTGGAGTAAAGTTCCATGAAAGAAAACACTCTTTTAAGGATCTGGAGTGAAATCCAAGAATGAGTCCTCCTTCGGCTGGTCTTTATAAGAGATGTGGTGTTGAGGCTTCAAGAGAAGTGTCTCCAACTTTTACACCTCATCAATTTAAGAGCTACAGAACAAGTGATCACTGAATCACTTCAAAAGGACTTCAGTAACTTCATAAAGTGTTCAAATGAAAGACCCCAAATTCTGTGGTGGATGAGAAACCAGTCAGATCATGCTGAACAAGCACACTCCAACCTATTCAACCCCTGCACACATACTGCTTAATCAGGCTCAAACTTGCTGTTTGAGAGTCTGACCTAATAGCTCTACCCCAGCCTGAGACAACAGGGAATACAGAATATTCCAGGAAACTCTCTGGATGGGCTCTTCCACCTCTCAGGCAGGTCCAGGCTCTCTCAGTTTTCATCTATTACTGACTCTTAAGAGCAGATCACTTCGGAAGGGGAACAAGCGCAAAGTTCAGAGAAATCCAGGGATCCTGTTTTCACTGAGCACTCCCCTGGTTTATAGCAGTGCCCTGCATCTCACTGGAGCTCTGGAAAACATCAGGGAAGGAAAGTGGGAAGGGCTGCAGTTACTGCAGTCAGCTACCTGTGCTTTTGATCCTTTGGGGGCAACAATCAACTGTGGGGAAAGAATATAGGGAAGAGACAAACTGACATGGCTGCAATCACTCTGCCTCCAGAGCAGGAAATACCCACAGATGTAACCATTGCTTGATGAGCAACACTCACCTTCCCCAGCCCAAGAAATGGGAAAACTGACAGCACAGTCTCTCTGTCCACATTATTGGAAACAACTCCTCTTGAAAGGGTATGGATGCTGTAATACACTGACAGCTGAAGGAGGGACACATGAAAAGAGATCTCTTGTGACAGGCACTAAGGGCATCACTTTTCTTTGTGGATTTTCATTCAGAAACCACTCCTTGAACAGCATAACCTTGACACCTGCCTGAGTGCTGCAGAGCTCTTCTCCTAACAGGCAACAAACCCAAGCTCATGGTCCATCTATAATACTTGTTGGGTTGAGGGGGTTCAGCCTGAAGAAAATTTTCCAAGGACACCTTTCTGCGGGTTGTGGATTGTAAGAAAGACTGAGACACACTTCTGATCATGGCTTGCAGGGACAGGGCAAAGGGAAACAGTTTTAAATAGGAAAAGGGTAGACTTACATTTGACATAAAGAAGATAATTTTAAAAAATTCATGTATTCTTCCCTCTGAGGCCACACACTGGCACAGGTTGCCCAGAGAAGCTGTGGCTGCCTCAACCCCAGAAGTGTCTCAGGTCAGGCTGGACAGGGCTTGGAGCAACCTGGTCCCACGGCATCCCTGCCCATGGCAGGGGTGGGACTGGATGGGCTTTAAGGTCCCTTCCAACCCAAACCATTCTGGGATTCTAGGATTCTCTTGAAATTCCAGATTTAAAGCCGTAACAACTCCCCTAATGTCAGAAGAGTGTCTTCAGATTCTCAAGCTCTGATCCTGGTGAGAAAGAAGAGGTGTTTTTTCTCTCAAGGAGGTTATTTCTCCTCATGGTACCTACTCAAAGAACCTCAGTTCACATTTTCCAAAGATCTGGGACACTCCACAGCCCCTCGCCATTGTTTCCTGACATTTGGGCACCACTGGAGCTCATTTTATCACTTTCAGAGTGCACCTCTGGGTAAAATAAGACAGTTCTGGAGCAGCTTGTACTTTTGGGAAGGGATAATTTAACTCCACAGACAAAGCCTTGATTCCTTGTCTATTTTCCATGACTCTCAGGCTTTATTGTCTTCAGCAAAGAGATACTTAAGTCAGTTTAATGGTTCTCATACCCATCAAGCTTTTACGGTCCTGCCCTGCTCCTGTTCTTGCCAGAACAGCAGTGTGTGTGTGGCCACAGAGATCAAGGAAAAACTCTGGTTACAAAGAGAATTTTTGCAGCTTTTTTCTTCCAACCAGATCAAATTCCCAACTTATTACGTGTCCCAGCTGCACACACAGGAATCCCAGCCAGGGTGTGAAAATGAAGCTGTGTAATATCAGCACTGCAAGTGAGCTGCTGTGAGGAGAGGGGATGTTACAGGTTTTTTCTTTTTCCTTGCAAACTTGCTTCCCAAGCCAATGTATCAGCAAAACCTACTCTACAGTTTTTACATCCAGATCCTTTTTAATGCTGGGAAATTCTCTACAGTGATCTTATGAATGCCATCACTCCCTGAAGACCATGCCCTAGTTCACTGCAGTGAATCCTTCCCTGCAAAGGAAAGAGCTTTTTTTCCTGTAGGACATGGCTGTGTCACAGACACAAGCCACTCTAAGAGAGAATTATGGATTTAGGAGTGCATTCGAAGGCCCATTTTGGGAAAGTAATTCAGTAAGAGGTCATGGGAGGCAGCTAAATTAAGATCACTTTTGACAAATGTTGTTATGTTGTTTAATCCAACACTATAAAAAGTAGCTCATGTGCCAAGGGCTAAGTTTTTCAGAACTATTATTAAATAAGAGCCAAGAAATAAAAAAGACTGAACTGTTTGGCAGGGAAAGGGAACAGAAGAAAGCAGAATTCAGAAAACATTCCCAAAATACTGGAAAGAAGCGTATTTTTTTGGTTTTCAAATAAGAGAAGCCAGGCTGGGAGAGCTGGAGGTGTTCACCTGGGGAAGGGAAGGCTCCAGGGACACCTCAGAGCCCCTTCCAGTGCCTAAAGGGACTCCAGGAGAGCTGGNTCCGTGATTCTGTCACGTGAGAGAAAAGCGCAGCACAAGCATCTGATTGTGGCACAAACAGACCAAGGTGGCTGCTTCCTTTAAGCAACATATTTTTCTTAAAGGTGGCAGAGAATAAATGGGTAGCAAAAAGATTTAACAACAAAATTCAGCAGCTTCACCATTTCCCAATCACTATCTTCACAAATTAATAGCCAGGCAAAAACAAACAAACAAACAACCAAAATGTAAAATGAGTTGAAATTTATAGACACTTTTTTTTTTTTTGCAAGAAAGCATTAAAGAAGTTGTCAAATGAAAAACCAAAGGCAATAAGACACCCAACTAAATGACAAAAATAAGTGGTAGAACAAGCACTGTACTGGGAATTAGGCAAAACTCTTGTAGGCTACCAGAGAACTTGTGATGATTGCAGAGGAAGGAACAGATGTAGACACATGTAACATAGGGATTCACAGAGGATACCTGTAATACACACACAGGATACATGTGACAGACATGCAGGACATTTGCAATACTTTCATCTACACCTACCTTGTTCCTTAAGTCTACCTATCCCCATTTCAATCACTCCAACAAAGTACTTCCTGAACACGGGTGTTGTATTTGGATAAATTCAGTTCTAAATGAGAATTCTCACACTTCAGCTGCAAAGCTTAAGGAAGGCAGAAACTATGCCCTCTCTTTTGTACAGTCATGCATTTGTAGAAGATTTTTAAGATGCATTTCAGGTGTTTTTCAGCAATTTGCAAGGGACAAGGCTGTAATTGGGAAGACAATGACATGCTGGGGAAAAAAAATATATATTTATTACTTAGAAGAATAATAAATAAAAGTGTTCAAGGGCAATGACTGAAGGCACTGGTGGAGAACATATGCATTTTTCTTCCATATAAGATTGCTGTTCTCTGTGGCTGAAGGAAGTATCCAAATTGCTTTTGCTTTTCATCATTTGTGTATTCTGGGGAGAAGGGGGTTGTTGTAAGGCCAGGTTTGGCACCCTCAGCCTGCAGCACAGCTCAAACACCTGCACACAAATCCGCTCCTTTATGCAAACATACCTTTAACAGTTTTGACAAAAACTTGTTTCTCTTTACTGGGGTCTTTTTCTTCTATTAGAATTCCGTGGAAAATGCGCCCAAACGTGCCTGGGAACAGAACATCCAATTAGTAATTAAGAAACACTGATAACATTAGGAGTATCTTAAGCAAACAGTATCTGTCACAGCAGAAAGTGAGGAACAGATGCAGCTGAAGTGTCTCTAAACCCTAAAAAGTCACCAAGAGAGAACCCAAACACTCCCTAGCACGAGGGAGATTCACAACTACAGGCAGTAAATGCTGAAGTTTTACATAAATAAAACTTAAGGGGACAAGCATGAGAGTGAAGTAGTGATAGCAGCAGAGCCAAGTGAAATTAAATATCAATATGATGATGATTTGTGGCACTTCAGTCAATTCTCTGCACTAAGAACTCCAGCTCTCCTTCCTCATCCACCCAGTCTGGAATTCTAAGCCAAGGCACTTCTCACAAGGACCAAGTTTTGTTGGAAATATTCACAAGGAAAAAGCAATTGTGGCCAACCAGCACACATGGAACACTTTGAAATAGCCAGCATCACATTGTTCACAAGTTTCACCTCAGCTGGGAAGTGCTGGGTTTGTTTGGGGCTCTTTCAGAGTCTCCAGCATTTTTCCACTCACAAGATGTTACTGATGCTACTGCAGGAAGAGGAGCTGCTCTGAGGAGCTGGGCTGAGAACAACTGGTAACACACAGAGAATTAATTGGTTTTTACTGCTCATCTTAGCAACGCTTTTCTGCACCAAGGTGTGTACCATCTCCACACTGTCTATTCCAGCATTACAGCCCCTTCCCAGGGATTCCTCCTGCCTGACTAGGTTGAAAGATCTTTGATACTATGAAATACAGATCTTATTTGTTTCTAAATACCTTAAAAAGGGGCAGTGCAACATTTCTATCACCTACCCTGGGGCTGCAAGGAAACCCTGCATGACAGGGGTCTTCAAACTGCAATCTCAATAAGTAGCAGCTGAATTCAGGAGACTCTCAGGCAACCACAACACCATGAAATACTTAACAGCAACTAAAACCCTCCTGTCTTGGTTCTTGAAGACTTCTAGAAAAGTGCCTAAGTATGTTCTTCCAAAATGTTAAAGCAGGTGAAGCTACGGAAGCTATGTGAAGTTTATAATGAGTCTGTGGCCAAGATCTGTAAAAAAGTTCCATGCATGCATTTACTGTATCCCTTCCTTCCCCTTGGAAGTTCTTTTGTTCTTCAATGGAAGAGACTCAACACCACAATGATCCTCAACTAAAATTGGTCAGGTCTTTTTAAGTCCTCTGACATGTGGATGTGGCACTTGGGGACATGGGTGAAACTGGCAGTGCTGGAGAAGTGTTTGGACTCGATGACCTTAAGGGCTTTTCTAACCTTAATGACTCTGTGTTTAACTTTTGAAGGTTCTGACTCAAATTAACAGCTGGAGGCTAAGAAATGAGATCCCAGGATTAGCTGGGTCCAAACTGCACTCAGCAGCTCCTTATGCCTCATCTGGCAGAACAGGGGAGCTCTGCCACCAAACATCTGAAGCGCTGCTGGGGCACTGAGTCACCTCCAGTCATGGATGACTCCCAACATCCCAGCTCCAGGCAGCCCAGGGGAACACGAAGCACATCCCACATGCCAAGGAAGGTTTTTGCAGGGCCCACGCTGCAAGTGAGCATGGAGCTGTTTCCTCAGAGGTTCAGAGGCACACACTCAGTGAGAGTGGGAACATCCTCCACTGCTGCTCAGACTAACACAAAGCATTCTGCCTCCAAAGGATGATTATCTCCAATCCCCAGCTTCCAGAAGTTTGATTTCTCAGGGAACAGAGACTCAAAACTGCAGCAGTAAAGGTGAATGACAAAGAAAACTTAATATTTAAGCCTATTTTTCAAATTCAGTATCAACAAGTATCAACTCATGTTGTGCATGAACACTTTCAAAGTGTACATTAAACAAAGAATGGACAATTCAGCAACTGGATGATCCTTGTGGCTCCTTCCAACCCAGGATAGTCCATGAAAACAATCAGGTAATCTCTCAATCTTTTATATCAGAGCTGTACATGTTGCATCGACCAATGAGATTTCCAAATCAAAGTTATCAAACTTGGGAGACACCAAATTTGGACAAACTGAAGTTTTTCTTCAGCTTTGGGTTGGTTTTACTTTGATTTTTGTGCTGTTAAGAGCAGCTCTCCTGCAGGAACTCCCAAAAGTGAGTTGCCCTGACTGATCACCTATCTCCTCAGCCACCCTTCATTTCAGGGAGCAGGTTATTCAGACAGACAAGCTGAATGATTTACTGAGCACACCTGGTTGCTCTCTCAGCCTAGTGAATTCTGGAAGCTGCCTTCCCCAGCCCCACACCCCAAATGCAAACATAGCTCATCATTCCTCCTCTCCACCGAAGCTACAAAGATCAGAAATGTCATCTGTGAATGATTTCAGAAAAATCCGTAAATAAATACCCATATATTTATATTTACATATCTACACCATGTTGTAGGAATGAAGTGTCTGAGTGCTGTAAGTACCTTCTTGGAGCACGTCTTTGAGGGTGATCCTCTCCCTGGAGATGGCTATGTCCTTCACTTTAGCTTTGGCCTCCATGAGAGTGACACTTTTCAGATCATTCTTCTCTATCCGTAATGTGGGATAACCTGAGGAGCCAGCAGAGCCAAACAATCCAACATAAATACCCTTGGAATGAGAACAGGCATAGGGCTTCACCTCTGACCACCTATGGCTCCACACACAAGGGAGCAGCACAATCTTAAATATATTAATGTTAAAAAGATTATAGCATTTAGCAACAAAAACCACAAGAATAATCATCTGCAGGGAAAGCAATCACAGAGGAATTCTCTGTAGTGTCATGCAAACAACTTTTATTTTTATCTCCAGGTGAAGGAAATTCCTGCACTGAAGGTGATCAACACTACACTGCCCTCAGGAGGAGGAAATGGACTGTTGGAAAACTTGGAGCTGGGATGATCCCAGCAGGACATTCACAAACTACCAGTGCCCTCTTCTGGCACTTCCAGACATCTGGATACACAAGCAGAGTCAGAAAGACCAGAATACTCTTTACATGTGTATGAATTATTAGAGAAATCTTGAGAATTATTCTGATAATACTCTCTTCAAAATTTAAACGTTACAAAAACCAAAATTATGCAACTGTGGAATGACCAAGAATGTCAATCCTGCTTTTTTCACACATCCAGCCTTTCTACTTCTTCTCCTAATTTCCACCATTTCCAGTGCTACTGGGGGTGTCCCAAAGCAGGTCAGAGATATTGTGAAGCAAGGGCTGCCCTCAGCAAACAGGTGCCACTTGGGCACAGTGGCCACCACTGTGGGCAGGGTGAGGAGGGCTGAACCATCACCCTGGGCTTGCTCCCCTCCCCTCAGCCAGAGGATTCTGGGGGACAACATTCCAGCAACTGGAACTCAGCCAAATTAACCTGAGTCACTTGGAAAGCCAAACAAAAAACCTGACGTTGACAGGACATCAACAGCTCAGCCTGAGCTGGGATAAGACACTGAGGAGCTGGAGTGTGTCCAGGAAAGGGAATGGAGTTGGGGAAGGGGCTGGAGCACCAGGAGAGGCTGAGGGAGCTGGGAAAGGAGCTCAGCCTGGAGAAAAGGAGGCTCAGGGGGAACCTTCTGGCTCTGCACAACTCCCTGACAGGAGGGGACAGCCAGGGTGATCGAGCTCTGCTCCCAGGGAACAGGGACAGGATGAGAGGGAACTGCCTCAAGTTGCAGCAGGGGAGGTTTAGACTGGACATGAGGAAAAACTCCATTTCCCAAAACGTTGTCCAGCCCTGGCACAGCTGCCCAGCTGGTGGAGTCTCCACCCCTGGAGGGAATTAAAAGCTGTGTGGCACTTGGGGACATGGGTGACCTGGGCAGTGGTGGGGGAACAGCTGAACTTGATGATCTGGGAGGGCTTTTCCAACCTAATGATTCTGTGATTCTAAGAGACAGAAGATAAAAANGTGATTCTAAGAGACAGAAGATAAAAAAGGCTGGGGAGGGACTCAGGTGACAAGAGGGAAACCAGCTCTAGAATAATTTGCAGGATAAGGTCACTTCCAAACTCTGTGAAAAGGAATTTTTTTTAACATTTCATATATTAAATTTTTACAAGCCTGTTTTTAAATTAATGCTTATGCCAAATACATTTTAAAGGCAGCTCTTTGCAAGGGAAAGATGAACTCAGATGACAAATAAGATTTTTTTTTTTTTTGAGAAACACAGTACAATTTAGAAATGAGCCAAATCTCTCCCAGAGGTGCAGTTCAACCTCAGGTAAACACCTGCTTCCACACATGGAGAGGAAAAAGGAGAACACAGGAGGGCTGAGAGTAATGATGACTTTTCTGCTATGCTCCCTCCCAATGGGACAATCACTGTCACTAACTGCCATCAGAGGACAATGGAAGAGACTTGGGAGTCTTATTAGTGGCTTTGAAAAAACTCCATGTGTGTCCCTATGCTGGCCACCCTTCCTCCAGCTGGAACAGTCCCTTCCCTGGAGCAGTGCTGGATGGAATAGCCCTCCACCAGACAGTAACTTGAGGATTAAAAATTCCACAGGTAATAAATACATTCAAAACTACAGAATTAACTCACAACACAGCTGAGAGCACTTGGTCTGCTCAACCTGGAGGAGACTAAGACCTGATCCCAGTCTGCAGCTCCTCCCAAGGGGCAGCTCTGAGCTCTTCTCTCTGTGACCAGAGACAGGAGGACTCCAAGGAATGGCTGGAGCTGTCAGGGGTGTTTAGGTTGGATACTAGGGAAAGGTTCTTCCCCCAGAGGGTGCTGGGGCACTGCCCAGGCTCCCCAGGGAATGGGCACAGCCCCAGGGCTGCCAGAGCTCCAGGAGAGTTTGGACAAAGCTCTCAGGGATGCCCAGGGTGGGATTTTTGGGGTGTCTGTGCAGAGCCAGGGGTTGGACTCCATGATCCCTGTGGGTCCCTTCCAGCTGGGATATTCTGTGGTATCAGTAACGAGATCAGTATCTAAACTGCTGCCACCCTTCCTTTCACCCACTGCTCTCTTCAGCTACTTTATATCATTTCAAGCAAAGCTGTAAGCAACAGGAGATGAGCAGAACAACACAACCATCAGGATTCTTGCACATGGCATCACCTGCTATAGTAAGTGACCCCAGGTCTGGGTGGATACATCCTGTTCTCTCTCCCCTGCTTGGACTGCACGAAGCAGCCTCTTCCCAGTGTTAAAACACAGATGCTTCACAGCTACTGGTGCAGTCTGGCTGGCTGACTGCTCTGGGTGCAGGGAGAACAACCCAAGGGACAAAGAGTCTCGTGCTCGTATGACCACTGCCTTGCCCTCGCACTCACTCCTGGCTGTGGTGTGGCTCAATAAAACACACACTGTGTGAATTCAAGAGGCCAAGTGACAGAGCCAGAGAATTATTCCTGTTCTTCCCTTGCACCTGACACCAGAGCAGCGTGGCAGGAGGGTCTGTGCTTAGATTAACACTTACTGGTTACTGGTGTGGCGTTGTTGGGCGTGTCAGCCCGCAGGTACTGCGTGGTCTGCGTGGAGGGCTGTGACAGCCCCTGCGAGCTGCTGCTGTCACTGATGCTGTGGGGAAACACAAATGCACATCAACACCACTGCTTGCCACTCCAACACATCCCAAATTAACTTGTCGAGGTCAAAACCAGGAGGTTTTCCAGGCAAGACTTTAAAAGAGCGGAGTTTTTGAAGTCTCTCCCACATGAAAATGGATTTCAGGTAACTCAAAAATCCTGGCACTAAGCCAGGAGCTTCCTCCTATTTGTTTTCCAGAATTTACTCTATTTTCTAGTACTTTGCCCCACTTTTGAATAATCAAAGTGACAAAACATTCCTTGCAAGAAGCACCCTGTCATACCAAGAACAACCACCACATTATAGAGAAGATTTGCACACATTCATCTCATGGCACTGATGTCCCACTCAGACGAGGGCTCTATTTCACAGCCCAAACTGCTCTGCCCTACTTTGTCACTCCCCTCCCTAAGGGGACCCGTTGCCCCTTCCAGCACCACCTAAAATGAGCTTTCAGAGATGCTTTCTTTGGGCAGAATGACCAGGGGACCACAGAGAATCCATGAAACAGGTAAGCCACAGCCTAAACCACAGCAGGCTGACTTCTGTCTTATTTTCATAGTCAAAACCCTACAAAAAGGGCTGTTGCAGCTGTAATGGATCAAAAAAACTAGTAGCAGGTCAGATGGGAGGGCCAGAAGCTTTTTTGGTGCTCTCCCCCTCCAAACAGTAATGTCCCCCTCTTTGATCCAACTTCAAAGCTTCTCCACTGCTGACCATATTGGGAGGACAAAGAGGAAATTGGTTTGGGATACAACCTCTGCTTTGCCAAATAATAAACATTTAAGGTTTCTTGGGCTGCTGCTGAGCACTGACCAAGCAGTGCCAGCCACCCTGTAGGACTGTCAGACATGGCTGGTGATGCCCTCCAGGCCCACTGCTCCCTTTGAAGCCAGGCTTCCTTTAAAAACCAGAAATCAAGTCCACTCTTCCCCATTACATCACTACCATGGATGCACCCACTGAATTTTTTCTTTGGAACAGAATCTACTGAACCTCACAATACAAACTTACTCATTTACAGCTGGCCTCAACCTCTCCCTGGAACCCTTTTTTTTACAGTTATTCCCACATTCCCTATCTTCCAGGTGCAGGGTTCCAGCACAGCATTCAGCAAGAGCCTAAAAACCACAGGTGGTGATCTAGCTCCTCCCCTTTAACTTCCTTCAGAGTTTTTGAATGAATATTCTTTGATGCTGGCAACTTATTACTGCTTGCCTGAACTGTTCCCACTGTTGCACCCATGAGCTGCTTCTCTCTGCAGCGAGCTCCCCAGGAAGGAGAGTCTTGGCATGGTCACCACATCAAACACCAAGGCACAATCTGCATTTCCTTTTCTTGCTCAGGCTGGAAACTCCTTTTGTAACCTGATCACCCACTAGCCCTGCGGATTCCTCTGGCTGCAGGCAAGTGTGAGGAAGGAATTATTCTTTTAAAGCCTGTTGCAAGTCTGAAAAACTCCCTTTTGGGTTGGCTTCGTTCTGGTTTTTAGGTTTAACTCGCTTCCTGAGCCTCCTCACTTGCATATTCTGTCAGCTATTTGAACGATGCTTTCTTGCTTTAATGACTCCCATTATCGTGCTGTTAAACTATGCCCGGCTTTCCTCGGCACTTTCCCAGGTTTGCAGCTCCAAGGTTTGCAGCATTTGCTGTGGACTTGCAATACAATGTTCCTAAATAATCCATGTGCAGCCTGGAAACTCGGCTGCGTGGTTTGAGCTTCCAGTTAACAACCCTCCTCGGTTTTATTTATTTCTGGGGGTTGAAATTAAGAGCACCAGTGGGTTTTCCAGGCTCTGCTGCTCCTGGGAGGTCGCTAACCCCAATGCCACTGCCATATTCCATTCAGGAACCTTTTACAGAAAGAGTTTGAGATCATTCTTCACAACCAAATCAGAAGTTTTTGCTTCCCTCGGTGAGTTTGTTCAAAACAAACCTCACAGCTCCTGATTTTCAGGCACATTTTGCTTCTGCTACACCTTTGCTCTGGCACTGCCTAAGCAAAGCTTTTACACAGCAGCACATTCACAGCTCTGCCAGGCCAGGCACCTTGAGGCTCAAAAGGTAAGTCATCAGATGATGCTTGAAGAGCTAAACCCCAGGAGCTGCACAAATTTCATAAAATCACACAATGGTCTGGACTGGAGGGGATCTTGAAGATTATCTTGTTCCAATCCTCTTCCATGGACAGGGAAAGCCCCCTGAATTTATCAGAATTTATCAGCAGCATATATGGTGATTCACAGCAAATTATTAACACCTGCAAACCACAGAGGACTAACATTAGATGGATTTTTAGCTTTATCTCCACAGAAAGCCAGTTGTTTTTTTAGGATTTTTACCTTGTATCTCCACAGAAATCCAGTGCAATGGAGTAGATGGAAGGATATCTGATCACACTGCTGGGCTGGACACCTCAAAACCTCACATCTGGCACTATCCCACACTATAAATGTAATGTTTTTTTCCTTTCTGAATTAAAGCAAGCTGCACATCCTGTAACACCTTCAGCTGATTAAAACCCCTCCATCAGACAATCAGGCAAAAAGGAATTGAGGGAGGCTGACAAGTTCATTTGGTTACAACCAACTGAGAAACCAAAACTGCTCAATGCAGCGGCACTGCCAAAGCTACATGGGATGGAGACACCAGGGGAGGGAATGGCAGGGAGAAAACTGAAAGGAACAGATGAATGGATAAAGAGGAGGATGAAAAGGCAAAGCTACTCCATGAGGCTGCAGGCAGCACAGAAGCCCAAGACATCCTTTAGTTCAAGATATCCTTTCACAGGGGTGACCACCCACAGGCAGACTGTTTTCCAAAGGATCCAGTTTCACACTGCCTGCTCCTGAACAGTTGCATCTGATGCAGGCTGTTCACACAGCCTCAGTCCACCTGCTTTTCCAGCCTCCCTTCTCTGGGTGTTTAATCACCACTCCAATGCCCTCGGACTCATGTTACAAGTCCATTTTCCATGCATGTGCTATGGATTTTTCTGATTGAAAATATACTTGGGACAGGCCAACACTGCCAGTTTTATAACCACACAGTTGTAATGCTCAGACTGTACCCTAAAGCCAAACTGAACACTGGAAAATTGATCAAAGTAGGGAATAGGGAAAACTGAAATTCAGTCTCCTGCAGATGTCAGTAAAACCCAAATCATCCAATCATGTATCATGGAATTATTTGGGTGGGAAGGGACTTTAAAGCCCATCCTGTTCCACCCCCTGCCATGGGCAGGGACACCCTCCACTGTCCCAGGTTGCTCCAAGCCCCATCCAACCTGGCTTTGGACACTTCCAGGGATGGGGCAGCCACAGCTTCTCTGGGCAACCTGTGCCAGGGCCTCAGCTCCCTCACAGGGAAGAATTTCTTGCCAATATCCCATCTAAGGTAAAATAAAGGTAAAAATTCTCTGGTCAGTGGGAAGCCATTTCCCCTCGTCTTGGCATTCCAGGCCCTTGTCCAGGAGTCCCTTTAGGCATTGAAAGGGGCTTTAAGGTCTCCCTGGAGCCTTGTCTTTCCCCAGTTTGAACATCCCCAGCTCTCCCAGCCTACCTTCCCAGTGTGCCCAAGTCAATTTTTCCTTCAATCCTGACAATCTCTGGAGATCTGACTCTGTCTGAATCTTCCCACTCCACACAAATATTCTGGCAAAACCTGAACAACTCTTCTACCTCATAAAAAGCAGAGCACCTGCAACTGCTGCCTTTCTGTAGCACAGCTCTCACCAGAACCCCACACAGGCAGTGTCTGCTACAGCTCGCCATCGAGAGCAGAAATTGCAAACTACCACTGAGTGCTCATTTTGAGACCAAACTCCCACAAATCTGAGTAAATTTGTCCCAAAACCACACTGGGAAAGCTGCAACACGTACCTGTCATCCAACTCTATCCTTTTCATGCTGTGCAGGTGCAAGACAGCCAGGATTATTGCCACCAGGAAAATCACAGCACAGCACACGCCCACACTGATATAGAACACCCGGGTCGAAGTGGTGGGAGCTGCATTTACAGGATCGACTGCAACAGATGTGCAAAGTTACTGAACCCTTCTCAAAAAGGAGAAAAAGCAACAAAAAACCCCAAACAAAACCCCCAAGAAACAACATTTTGTTAGTTTGTTATGGCAACACAAGCAGAGGGGCTGAAGGCAGGGTGAGGCAGCAGCCTCAGCCATCCCAAATGTTCAGTAAGGCATCCTGGAGAACAACTCCCCTGGAAGAGACAGTGGGAGGTAAAGAGAGCTCTGAGCACTCTATCCCACTGCTTTCCAACAGCATTTTGGCAAAAACGCTCCCATTTCGGGTATTATGGAGCCACAGTCAGCCAACAACATTTCCAGCTAGAAGGGGAGGAAAGAAAACTACTTCATTCTATTCCTTTAGTAGTGGTAAATTAAAACAGCAAACCAGACAGGTCCTAAGATCAAGAAAATAGATCACTCATGTGCAGAAAATAGAGCCCCTAAGATGTGATACAAAAGTTGTTACAAGACTTGGAACAGGGTTTTTTCCTCTTCACCAGTTAAAACAATTAACTACCAAAAAAACCACTGCAGTACTGGGTACAGCACAGACTATCTGAGGACTGTTTTCATAGGGAAAGCTGTGGGATCAAAGCACATAAAAGTTTTTCAGTTTTCACATCCCAAGTTGTACATTCAGGATTACTTACAAATAGCCTTGCTGCTGTTTTTATCGGCTGTTGGAGATTTGAGTTCTGGTTCGAGCTCTAAAGAGATGAGAGAAAGCCATTCAGTTTGGAGTACATTTATTATTGCAGCCCTCCACATTGCCTCAGGTATGGAAAAGTGGATCTGCTTTTCCATAGAGAAGAGCTGACTTAAGGACTATACTAAAACCTACATTTCCATTTAAATACCTAATCACAGCAGAATTAAAATCACACTGAGACACAACAGGTCAGGTATTCCACCACTGACACACATGTCCAGGGAGGCAAAGCTTGAACCCACTGAATCCATGTAAAATCCTGCAGCTTGTCCAAGGTCCACAGCAGCAGGAAGAAGAGGTGCAGTGAATGTGTTTGCTAAGGCACTAAACAAAGATCTCACAGAATCAGCTCCTACAGGAGAGAAAATCATTGCTGGGATGCTCAGTCAAGACTACCCTGATCTTCTGGAGGAAATCCTGGCTCCAGTTCTGTTGCTCATCCTAGGAAGGGGTCAGAGATGCAAGCACAGGCACTGTGCCTTCTCAGCTGATGCCAGTCAGGAGTCAAAGAGTTAAAACAGAAGGATGGAAGAGGTGGTGTCCATTTAAATACTTATAAATGTGCAAGTGAAGGCAGGAGGACAGCACACAGCTCATGTGAGGACAGCACTCAGCCCATGTGTGGCACCAGTCCTTCAGAAAGTGGGTCAATCTTCATTAGGCTTCCTCTGAGTCTGGTTACCAAGAGGAGCAGTGCAAAGCTGGGGAATGCAGGAGGTGCCTCCAGATGAATCCCCTGAGCATCTGCAGGCAGCTGAGGGAATCCCACGGATTTCTGTGGTTGCACAGTCCCACTGGCACCTCTCCCTTCCTGCTCCCACCATCCAACACAGCACAGCCCCTCCACACTCCTTGGTAAGCCAGTGCAGCTTAGGAAAAAGTCATCCAAGGGAGGGAAAAATCAGAGTTTTTCTTTTTTTATCCCTTTTTTGAATTTGAGGAGGAATGACCAGGAATGCCCTGAGTAAAACCACTAGCAAGTTTCTGCATATTCCTAACTTATGCATTAAATTCAATCATAAACCCCTGTATGCTCTACACCAATCAAGAGACAAACAAAGCCTTTTTTTTGTTTGTTTTTATGAACCTGTAGAAATGAGGTCTTTGTAAGGAGCACTTCTGATGGTACAGGCAGTGGCTCTGTCTCACTCCCCAGAGAACCGTGTGGTGCTTATGGAAAGCTCCATCACACCTCCACAGCTCAGTAAGCTGTGAATGGCTCAGCAGGGATGGCTTCCCCCAAAAATACCCAGGAAAACACGAAATAAAGATAAAAACATCAACAGTATCAGCCAGACCTCCATTTTACTAGAAGGAGATACACATTCTGAATTAAGAATGGTCTTCCTGAAACCTGAGTGCAAGGAACATGAGTATCCCAAGGTTATGTGCCACAAGGTGTGGTTGGCTCTTCCATCCACACCTTCCCCAAGCTCATCCTTAGATATTTACACTCAAGAAAAATTATAAACCCCACTTTAGAAAGACAGCTATCATCCTCAAAGGCTTCAGGTAAGCTGAACAGAGGCAGGAGGAGCATGCAAAGAGAGGTGGCCACCCCCAAATACTGTCTAGGAGTGGGACACCACAGGCATTTTTAAAGAGGGTACAGATCTTGAGATTCTCCAAAATAATTTTCTTCTGACATCTGTGAAAATACTAGAAAATCCTATGAAAATTCCAGGAAGCAGCAACAGTAAAGAGGAGCAATCGAAGAATAAATTACACTTGCAGATTATTCCCAAGTGATAACACAGAGGAGTCAATTTAGGATTTCCAAAATCTGTTTTATCTCCCAAGATAATTTTGTACTTCACATCTAACAGACTAACACCTCCTACACTCACTGAACAGCCAATTTTATCACAATTTATAAACTAAGTAGATTTTTTCGATAATTCTTAGGACAATTTGAATTCTCAGAATGTTGCAGTTTTGAGGGAACTGGTTTTTTCTTTCTAAACAGAGAGAAAATCCTTCTTGTTATATATCTATTAAAAGGTCAGTCAGAGCAGTGGAACTCTTGGGGAAAGTTGTTCACTCACCAGCTTCTGCTTTAACCAGAAGTCCCCATTCCTCTCTGAAAGGCAGAATCTTACCTGGTTTCTTCTGATCCTCCCCAAAATTCACTGTGGTACTCCTGTCCTGGATCCATCCCACTCCCTTTTCCTACCATACTTAAAGAGTAAAAACCTCTAAATATCTGAAACTTAATCTCTTACTTTTGTAGCACATTTTCCTTCGTTTGAAATTTAAAACTGTGATGTTTTTGGAGGAATTTATAGTTAAGTTGAGCTGCATCAGTATTGTGACGTCGGAGTCGAGTCTGCCGGTGCAGGAGAGTTCGACACGGAACACTGTGAACACAACACAGGGGTTACAGGGGAGCGGCAGCCACGCTCAGACACTGGCATGAGACAACTCTGAAATGTTCTTTTTGAGGTGATGTTCATGAAGTACATTATAAACATCAAAAATTATCACATTATAAAGAACTCGATACTAAGAAACGCTGTTTTAGTCTTCACGACTCATCACTTCAGCTATTAGAGCATTAAAGAACATGGATTTTACATTATTTTTTGTCAATTTTATTAATTCACAGATTACTAAAACTGCATTTGTGGTTAAATGACCATTATGTGGGGAGTTTACCTGAGAGGGTGCGAGGAACTTCTCCTTGTAGAGAAATGTTGGCCTGGGGCAGAGCCATAGCCATGGGATCATGGACCTGAAATCCCAGTTTATACTCAACCTGTAACAACAGTTGAGAGAGAGAGAGAACACATCAGAAACCTGTCTAGGAGTATAAAGAAATGGAACATCCCTCTTCATAATTCTTCTTGAAAATAAAAAAACATACTTTATTTTCATGGAGAGCTGGTAATTTTAGGCATCCATATTCCAAATTTTTTGTGTGACATTTTAGTATCAAGACTTTTGTGACAGTTCAACTTAAGAAAGTCAAAACAGAAGCTACTCTTGAAATCATTCCTCAAAATCTGGGGCAGAATTCAGAGTGCTTGTATTAAAAAAAATTCCCCAACAAACCTCACTTGATGATACTTCTAAACTGACTTGTTCGAAAGTCAGTTTGTTAAAGCTGCTAGAATTCAAAAAATTCCCCCTCCCACAGTCAGTTTTACAAACAAAATTGCTAAGAAATAGTTTATTCAACTAGAGTCAAGACTTTGTTTCCACTTAAGAAGCTGACTCTGCAAACATTCACTCAAAATAAAGTACAGGATCTACTCTAAGTCATAAGCTCCTCTTGGAAATCCATCCTATCCCTGGACTCTCAGCTGAATTAATTTGTTTGACTTTGTCCCAATAGTTAGCTTTTATGTTTCTAAAACATAATATGGTTCATTTCTGTTATGTATTTATTTTTCAGTCAAGATGCCAAGGGAAGAGACACAACCCAGCTTTTGAGCTCCTCCACGTCTTCACTACACCAAGTTAGAACAGAAGATGCTGAGGGGTGGAATCACAGGAATGGGAAGCAGGGCTACACAAGCTCCAAAATTCTTCCTCAGACTTCACAGGCAGGCCCCAGGAAACACAGAGCAGGGCCAGCCATGCAGGGATCAGGGCTGATTAATCAGAGCTGAAGCTGTGACAAGGGAACTCCTGCTCAAATGACAAGTGACTCAGCTGTCGCTGTGCATGTGGAATATGGGATCAGGGCTGGCTGGCACTCGACCTAACTCCACTGCAGGCCAAAAGTCACTCCTCTTAACAAGTTACACCTCAAAGGGAAGAACAGTGGCAGCAGGAATCTCCAGGACCTGGGCTGCTGGAGTTGTTTAATGCTACTGCTCCTACTGCAGCCTTTCCCACTAAAGGGCAGAAGAACAACCATCACTCAAGTTTAAAAAAACAGAATGAACATCTGGCAGAGACTAAACAGATCATTTCATATATGAAAATAAATTGTTAAGTAACTGGAAATGCTTCAGAATGTAAGAGCATACGGAATCTCTCTGACAGCTGCTGCTGCATGCTCCAGGCACAGTGATTAAGTGACATAAAAACCCTTTCCATTTAATCAGGGCTCAGCAATAACACACTGGATGCTGCTTTTATAGGCTCTCCTTGTCTCCAAGCATATGTTTCTGGAAATCTCTACAACAATTGCTCCCCATATGATTTCCAGAGGCTTCAGCTCATGGCTGACTGTCTGTGTGCCCAATGCACCAAGGGATGAGATTCCACAGCCAGTGGCTTGCATGCATACCTGCATCTTGCCAGAAGCAAGAAGTATAAAATACTTTGAAATAAGTGCTTCAACTTTCTAAAATAAGGAACAGCTTGGATGCATGCCATCTTAACTTACTGCCTGCAGTCATATAAATACTTTGCACCTTGCATATGCTAATTTTTGTGAAGAAAAAAGGCATTAAATGATAGCAGTGGGTATTCACCAAGCAGAACAGCTCATGTCTCAAGTACCCAGAGCAGAAGTCATGCCTGCTCACCTTGGATTTGGCATGCCAGGTGAAGTGGAGATTGTTGGTCTCGCTGGGTATTAGGAGATTGAAGGACAAGGCATAGTGATTAACCACATCATTCCTCACGTAAGACAACTCTGCATCCAGACCTGTGAGGAGAAGGAGAAGGTTAAGACAGGGAAAAACAGGACCAAACACATTGGAACAAACAACTTTCAGGACCACCAGCTCCACTTATATCTGCATGCTTAAGCAAAAAAATTTCCCCTAGTCCATAAATTCCAAGGCAAGTTTGGAGACCAAGGCTCACAGCGTCAGCTCTCACAGAGTGCTCCAAAACCTTACACAGCAATCACTTCAGAGAGGTGCCACAGCCTAAGGAACAGGTAAAGCTGGAATGCAATGGAAGGAAACATGACTTCTCATACAAACATCCAGGAGAGTCATTACAGGCTCCCCTGAACATCCCCTGTTCTCCCTTCTGGGAATCGTGGCTTGTTTTATTTATGACTGTGTTCACTCAAACCAAACTGCTGTGGATGATCAGTCAGCTCATCAACAGGTAACTCCTTCTGGAACAGCTCATTTCTTGAGCTCAAGACACCTAGGCAGGATGGAATTAGCTTCAAGGTAATTAGATCACAGAGTTCCAGAACAGTTTGGGTGGAAGGGACCTTAAAGCCCACCCAGTCCCACCCCTGCCATGGGCAGGGCACCTTCCACTGTCCCAGGTTGCTCCAAGCCCCATCCAACCTGGCCCTGGTCACTTCCAGGGATCCAGGGGCAGCCACAGCTTCTCTGAGCAACCTGTGCCAGGCCCAACCACCCCCTCAGGGAACACTTTCTTCCCAATATCTAATACAAATCTCTCTTTTATAGTTTAAAGCCATTCCCCCCTGTCCTGTCACCGTCTGCTCATGTACAAAGTCGCTCTCCCTCATGTGGAGTGAGAAGTGACATTTGTACACCCAGCCATACCAACATTTTGTGTCCACCCTTTGCTCTCTGAACATTTAAATACACCTTGAGACCTGAAAGCCCCACAAAACCATTCATTTCAGGGTACTGAGGTGCATTTCCCTACCTAAGACACAGCCTCTGGTATTATAAACACTGCAGCTGCTGTTACTTTTTGTGGCACACGATCCAAGGTCAGGCTGAACACAGGGCAGGAGCCTGCAGCTTGCCCTCAGTGTCAGTAGCAATTAGTGGTAGGGTAAGCCCTGCTTCCCTGCAGGGGTAAAATTAATCCCAGCTCCACATCCTCAGGACAAAACCACACTGGATTTGCAGTCAGTGCCATTTGGCCTTGTCTCATCAGTTCGTTCTCCAGTGCTCCCAGTTAAATGCTATCGAGGCTCCTGGACCTGCCAGGAGAACAATGGGGTAAATCAGACACTGAATATCCCACACTGAGAGAACAGAGCTCAAACCAGACACAGAAAGAATGGGAATGGAGATAGAAGATTCTGAGATGTCTCCTCATGGCCTTCTAGTACTTAAAGGGGGCTTCTAAAAAACAGGAAGACGTTTTTCAAAGTGAGACAATGACAGGACAAGGGGGAATGCTTTTAAACCAAAAGAGGAGGGATTTAGATGGGATATTAGGAAGAAACCTATCCCTGTGAGGGAGCTGAGGCCCTGGCACAGGGTGCCCAGAGAAGCTGTGGCTGTCCCATCCCTGGAAGTGTTCCAGGCCAGGTTGCACAGGGCTTGGAGCAGCCTGAGATAGCGGAAGATTTCCCTGCCATGGCAGGGAGTGGAACCAGATGAGCTTTTCCCAACCTAAACCATTCTGAGATTCCATGATTTTTTTTTTCTTTTATGGTTAGAAAGCCAAGAATACTGGAGAGACTGTGACTTCAAGATGACAGCATTTAAGGCATCCTGAAATCAATTCAAGGATCCAGGGAATCATGAAAGGCTGAGTTTTCTTAAGAAATTAAGGAAAAATAAATCCAAGCTAACCACTGAACTGTGTAGATAAGCTGCATTTGGAGAAAGGGAGCATCAGCTCAAGAGAAATACTTCCTCCTGTTTAGTGCAAAAACTGGGTACAGACCAGTACAAAGTGACGTTTTCTCTTATTTCAGAACTTGATTTAATCCACCTTGTTTCCACAAGATACAGAAACACAGTCAAGATGTTCCTTTTCATTCTTGTTGTTGTTAACCACTTTTAATCCCTGGTGGCTCATCAGGGTCCCAAAACTTAACCAAAACCCTAGAGTTTAATCACAGGTACTGGGGGTAGTGAGGGGGAGAACTCCAAAGAGTGGATGCATGAAAGGAATCAAGATAATGGAGTAATCCCAGGGAGAAATGATCTCACACGAGATGTTGAGCAGAAAAAGATGCAGGTGCTGCTCTGAGTGTTGAATGTAAACAGCCTGAAACTATCTAAAAGAGAAGTTCAATATTCCTTGTATGCATAGTTCCTATTTCCACTTAAAAAGAAATGGGAAATGCAAAAACGTATCCACCAGCAAAACAGGGGAGGAGGGGGAAGCCCACACAGCCCCAGAAAAAAAAAAAATTTGAAAACACATAAAAGCAACAGCAAACTTCAAAAATCCCTGCCCAGATCATTTTTACATGTCTACATGTTTCTACATGAAACCCAACTCGGAGTTAGCAATCACAGAAGAATTGTGCAGAAGAGCTCACAACCATCAGACACTTGGCATTAGATCCAATCAAGATGGGAAGGTTTAAAGGCAGAATCTTCATTCAAATGAACCCCATTAAGTACAAATAATCTAGAAAATAGGGAAACAAAAGGATTAGAAACGTGAAACAATGCAACTGGAACAAGGAAGCTGCCTCTGGAATGAAGAAAACTTTCTCTTGTTGATAAATGGTCCCAGCAACCAGAGGTTCACAGAAACATTTCAGAATTTTAGGATGATTATCCTTGATTTAATAGAAACTTTGTAGAGAAACTGGTCACTGTAATCAAATGGGTAAATGGCAATAAAATTGCAAAAACCCAGCTTTATAAAAGTAATATAAAATGCAATCCTAACTGAAGCTGTCAGAAGTGTCTTGATGTGCATTAAAGGTGTACAAAACCAAATTACCCTACAAAAGATCAAACCTCTAATCTTCAATTGTGGCACAACACTGAGTAATTTTATTTTACAGGACACTCATGTTTTGTGCCTGTACTACCAGAAAAAGCTCCACACTAACAGGAGACACTAATTATATGAATTTCACAAGCAAAATATAAGAGCTGCATGAGAATCAATGCTGTGCTGTATTGCTTCAAAATATTGTGTGGTTTCAAGACTGAAACAGCAAAATAGAAAAATAATTTCAGAGGTTTTGTACTACAGCTCTGAATTCCTAAAAAAGGCAGAAGATTGTCTGGCTCTGTCCCAGCTCCTTATCAGGGAGTTGAAGAAACTGCCTAGGGAAAAATTAAAACCTGAGGACACAGTGACACTTTCAGCAACAGATCCTCTGTGCTTCCAGTGTTCACAAACTTTGGGAGGTTCAAGAAGGCTGGGGTGGGACTCTTGACAAGGGGCTGGAGTGCCAGGACGAGGGGGAATGGCTTCCCACTGCCAGAGGGCAGGGCTAGATGGGATATTGGGAAGGAATTCCCTGTGAGGGTGGTGGGGCCCTGGCATAGATGTGATTCCACATCCCTGGAAGTGTCCCAAGGCCAGGCTGGATGAGGCTTGGAGCAACCTGGCTTAGTGGGAGCTGTCCCTGCCCCTGGCAGGGGGTGGGACTGGATGGGCTTTAAGGTCCCTTCCAACCCAAACCTTTCCATGATCCTGTGATTAATCTGACAGGCAGTATCTCCTAATTGCTTCTCATTGGTATCTTTCCTCCTAGGAATCTGGGTCAATGTTTTCTCCAAGCCTGGAAACTGATGGATACACCCTTGGGAAATGTCAGTTTTTCAATACTGTACAGTATTTTCCCCTTTTAACTTTACCAACAATTAAAACATTTCCTCTCTAGCTCATCTTTACTCATCAGTGAACTACAGACAAAATTGCATTTCCCATGCACAGCTAAAAACCAGGGTCCTCCCCAGACAAGCAAACTCCCATCTCCCCACCTCCAATTCACCACAGGACAGAGCTGCTTCCAGATCATCCTTCCATTCCTGATTTTTCATCCCCTCACTACCTCCCCAACTCAACCCTGAATTCCCCAAGCACTCTGTCTGTAAAATGTATCTCACTCACGCCAGCAAAACACACAAAACTTTGCAGCTGAACCTGCCAGTGGGAAAAAGCCCCAGCCTGTGGTGCAGGCAGGCAGGCAAGTGTGTTCTGCAGCCACAGGGGAGCCCAGTCCCGGGAGCTGCACCACATTCCAGCCACAAGGGAAGGCACTGGGAAGGTACAGGCAGCTCAGCCATCACACAGGGCACTGCAGAGAGCAGCAGTGAGAGCCAGAGCTCTGCTTCACCGATGGGGTGTGGGATCCCAGTCTCACCATGACAGCTGAAGTCTAACTCAGAACTGCTTTAATTCTGCATTTCCCCCTTTTCCTTCAGACTGGCACACTTACACATGCCTGGCAACATTCCTTATTTAAGCTTTCAGCAAGCCACGTGCAAGGAGTCAAGATGGCACTATGCAGGGAGAGAAAACAAATGGGAGGACACTCCTCAGTGAATTTAACTCCCTGGATTAGTGAGGATGCCCAGCAGCATCCCGCATAGAGGACGAGACTGCAGCAGCACTTAGATGGTGCTTACACTAGAACAGTCCTGTGACTTCATCAGATACTGCTACGTTTCTCCAAAGCATGCTTTGGACATAGGTAGCTTAGAAAAATGGCATCGAAAGACGCAGGTCACTGCCTAAAGCAGTGACCTCACCTTTTCACCTTTTTAGAGTAAATTTTTTTCAAACTCAGCAGCAGTATAAGATGCACCAGCTGAGGTAGCAGGTTGCAGAGGAAAAGAGAAACAAGTTCTGGTTTCTCAGTTGTTTCAGATTTCAAGCATGCTCAGTAAACTACTAAACCTAAACCTGCTTGCTGGTGGGTGAGGGGAGGGAAAATGTCATTCTGCAAGATGCCAGGTTCCTCTGAAGGTGCTCAATTCTTCCTTTGCACTAAGCAGGGCAAATCCAAGATGGATTTAATGTTTTGTTTTCTACATGGAATAATAAAAGGAGAAAACAGGTGGCTCTAGGAGAAAAACAGATGCAACACAAACAGCTACAGGAAATGGGCAGCTCCTCAATAATTTTCTAGGCAAAGTGGCAAAACATAAAGAAAGGGGTGGAGAGCCTTACAAAGAAATATCACAAAATGCAGAGGAGGAAAAGCAGCTCCTGTTGGGTTAAGCAGAATATTGGTGATCAATGCTGACCAGTTTGAAAAGCTGGGCTGCAGCTTTGCTTTGGCAGTGCTCCCTAAACAAGTCCATATGCAGACAAGGCACAGCACTGAAGGATCTGGTTTCTCTTTACTTGGACTTGACTAACCTACACCAACACACATGAAATCAGTTCAGAGCAATGCTCTGCTGGATTTTGAGGCAAAACCACCAACCTTTTACCCAGGCAACTCTAAATCTCATTATTAACTTCCCCATCTTTGTACCTTGGGCACACTTGAAAGAATAAATTAATTTTCATTTTAAGCACAATAGTAAATTTAAGCAGCAGCACAGAGAAAGTCCGTCATTCATTCTTTGCACTGTTTAACATAACAAAGCATCTGAAGAAGCTCAGAAAGGAAGGGGAGAGGCCAACTTTCATTCCCAGATGCCAAGGATGCTGGGCAGCCCTTGTGTTCATGACAAAATTGAATCATGTCAGTCTAGCAGCCTAACAAAACATTTCTTTTCAAATGTCCTTGTGCAAATGCAGTCTAGCTTCAACCTTTTTCTTTTTTCTTTTTTTCATTTTAAGCACAATATACAAAAGAAACTTGCCTCTGCCACCATGGGAAAATTGGATCTTATTTTTATGAAGCAAATCTATCCTGCAACATGCACGAGTACTAACACATTCTCCTTAAGATGAAAGCAGTGTTTAGGAGCCTCTTACCTGGGGTTACACTTCATTACTAAATCACTTCACATCTCCACAACATAATTCTGGCAGATTTTGTCTTAAATAGGGAGATCCAAAATGAGTGTGCAACACAAGAGTTTCATATTCGACTAGTCCTAGAATATTGCAAAAAGCAGCATTTCATTAAGAGCTGTCTGGTAACAATAGCTGACAATTATCTGTCCAGTGGCTCCCCAGCAGAGAAAGGACTGAAACTGAGGATTGTTTTTTTTAGTGCTCTAGTCTGTAATTTAAAAGAATTTCTTCATCAGCAGCTGAGAAATCTCTGCAGTGTGACATCAAACCACCACAGCCCACCCAGAGCAGAGCCACTCCTGATCCTGACTCACAGCCACTGAAACCAATTCATACGGAAGATTTACCCAGAGTACAAACTTATGATCTTTATATAAATATTTTATTTGTTCTATTATGTACTCCAGAGAATGAGGCCTCTGCTTCTGAGCAGCTCATCTGGGTTAGTCCTCTGGCCAGACCAGAAGTTTCCATGTGAGGATGAACACTCATGAGAGAGAGAGTACAAACCCCAAGGCTCAACACCCTCCAAGATCACCCCCCTCCATAAACACACTGGATTCTCCCACCACTGCACAATTTACCTTGCTGAAGAAAGACAGCTTCTTTTTACTTCCATCTTCCTTTCATTTAAACTGCACCCTAAGTTTCAAACGCTGACTTTAAAGGCTAAACTTTGCTGGTTTTGAAGCAGGTTCTGCAAACGTCCACTGGAAAATAGAGCCCAAACACAAGGAAATGTGACTGCAGAATTAAAAATCAGCTCTTGACTACTGAAACTTCCTTTTTTTTGTAGGGTAGAAAGAATATGGTTCCCAGAGCAAGCCTGATTAGTTTGAATGTACTTAATTAATTCAACAATCAGCTTGCCCAGGGCTGAAACTACAGCTGGGAGTTCAAAGATAGAAGAAAAAAAATGCAAACTGATCCACATGGATCGATTTAGTTTAGATGCTGGGAATGCAGTGCTAAGCCTCTGAAACTATAGACACACAAAAACTAGTTACAGTTTTTGTATTTGTGTATATCCAGTGTATACAACAACAAGGTGAACTTTGCTTTAATAAAACAAGTAACTGACCACAGCCTTCCACCTGCATGTTTACTTAAGCTTTCCACAAAGCTGCAGTCTGCCAGATAGAGCTGTTGGTCACAACTGTGGGCTGGAATACTTGTTTTTAAACACCTTACACGTTGAGAGTCTGTGGAAAAGATGACTGATGAAAAATGCAAAACCAAGTTAAACCTTCAGCAACACGGAGATGATGAAGAAGCAGTTTTCAGTCTCCTAACCGAGGCACGAGGGACTGTCAAAGGAGGATGACCAGTGTCAAGCCGAAAGACAAAGCAGCAGCACAAACCCAGCAACACTCACAGCTCTGGAAGCTCACCCAGCTCCAAGGAGCAGCAGCAGAGGGAACATGGACTGTGGTTAGTTATTACCTGTACAGAGTTAACTTCTCGTGAGCTAGAGGGGGAATACAACGTGCAAGGCATTCAATTTGAGGAAATGCCCAACATAACTTCAGGGCAATTAATGCACCCTTGAAAACCGACCAAGACTCCCCAGCAGGAAATCTTAGCAGGAAGCTTCCCAACATCCAGCAAACTCAGCTGAGAGCTCTCATTAAGTCCTTGTGAATCTTCACAGGCAGTTCACCCCCAATTCACCTCATTGATACTGTTAAATACAATTTGCAAATTCAAAACCCCAGGCAAATGGGATTTTTTTCACTGAAAGCCCTTTCAGGAAGTCGGAGGGAGGACTTCTTCACTTCCACGGGAAGAAGCTCCCCTAGGAGATGCCACCTGCTGAAGTACAATCAGTATTTAACTGGATCCATACTAAATAGAAGATATTTATTGTTCCTAGGACCCACCTGCTCACCCTTTATTTGTCTCTGAACAGCAACAGCAATTACATTTCAACTATCTGCCTGTTCCTCTCTCCTTCACCTACAGGGGAAAAAAAAAATCTCCACTTTTCTGCTAGGTAGGATAACAAGATCCGTGTAGAAACAGTTAAATGACACTTCTTAATTGCGGGGGCGAACCCAAACCAAAACCTTGTATCTCAGAGCAAAATGCAAGTGAACTCTGCTCCTGAGAACACCTTTCTAAATTAAATTCAGCCGTTTCAAGGAAAAAAAGAAAACCTAGAAAACTCACCAAAACCAGCAGCCATGGTGCTGTTAATAGGCAGGATGGTGCACATGAGTTACCCGAAGAGCAGATTCCAAAGGAAAAATGCAGCAGAAATGCACAAAATGGACACTTGAAGGCAGAGGAAAATTAGTGGCAAGGTCCTACACAGAGGGCAAGGGGAAATGGGACATGTGGGAATAGGAATGACACAGGTACAGGGCTGGAAGCAACCAAAAGGAAACTCTACAATACAAAAAAATTAAATCTAATTTTAGGGAAAAATATAAAAGAACTTTATTTTTAGGTGTACTTGTGAAATAAAAATTTAACTTCAGCAGCTATGGCAAATATCATTAGTGTAATATGAAGTTTGATGCTTCTTTTGAATTATAATGAAAGCAAACACTGAGAATAGAAAACCAAAAGGTTCCCTCCTCATGAACTGCAGCTGCCAAGAGCACAGCCCTCAAAATAAAACAACCTCTGATCAAATGCTCAGCAGTGCCCCAAAGCTTTGGAAGGGAGCTGCTGTCATCTTCCCAGCTAAAACACCACCACCTCACAGAGGTATGCCAGGTGTGATCTGGGCCCGTGAATAACGTGTGTTTGTGGTGTTTCAGTGTCACCTACCCAGAGAAGTTGTGCCATTTTATCTTTATTTCACTTAGCTATAGCAATGCACCCACATGTTGATTTAGATATCCCTGTAGACAAGACCCTAAATCAACCTCCAGAACAGTGTCCAGGCCAGTGCCATGGCTATTCCAGTAATGAGGATCCAACAGAGTACAAATAAATTTAATGTTAATTGGGAAAAATAGACACACTCCTTCCCTCAGTGCTTCAGGTCTCTCAGCCTTGAAGGCCATACTCCTGGCTCTGTGCCTGACAGGATTGCTGAAGGGATAATGGACTGTCCACATCTTTTGAGATGCTTTTAACACTTTCATCAGAGCCACACAGATTGTTTAAAACAACACCAAGCGCTAAACAAACAAAGCCAGCTCTGTTTGTTCCTTTGGCCATCTCTGAATCCACAGAGATTAGTGTTTTTTTCTTTTACTAGCATTTACTCTGCAAGGCCATCAGCTTATTTCAAAAAATGCCCGAACAGACTGGAGAGGATAACCATCATTAGTTTATCAGCCTGCTCTAGCTTTCCAAGCCTCCCAAGCAGCAGCTCCCATGCCTGTGCTCCCGCTCTGCTCTTTCCCAAGCAGCGTGCTGAAATCAATATACTGGTTAATTTAATTACAGCTATTCAACACCCAGTAAGTGTCGGGGCAATTCTAAAGCATCGCATTAGTTTCATGCTGTTGCTTCTGCTCCCAGCTCTCCGGAGCAGTCAGTGCAAATATGTGAGTTATCCGCTTGAAAGCGGGACAAAGGCAGCGATGGAAGAGGAATAATGCGTTTGAAGCCTCGGCCATCGAGCCCTTTGTGCCACCACGAGGCGTTTGCAGAGAGTGTTAGCATTCATCCCACATGGGAGCTGCTGGTGCTGCTGCCATTGCGGGGGGAAAAGGGAAAAGAGCTCAATTCACCAGGCACAACTCATTAAATGCACTTCAGCCTGTACTCGCTGCTCTCACGGCTGAGACCTCGAGAGGGATTCAATCCTGCACGCTGAAGTACGGAGGAGTGACTCTGACTTAACACCCGTCCACTGCAAGGGAAGCAGGAGCCTCCGGGATATTCCAGTCTGGATAGTTTCAGGTAGGAATTAGTCATCGAGTCATTTCACCAGAGCTCAGCACAACCCTGAATCAACACATTTGGAATCTGTCTCATTAATTCAGCTTTTCCAGTATCCAAACACAACTCTGAATAGCACAAGGGGAGGAGAAAAACACAAGGCTTCATCCTTTCAAATAGCCAGAGTGTACAGTACAGCTGCCTCCACAGCTCCCACTCTCAGGAAAACACCACCCCGGGATTTTTCATGCCTGTGAACATGATCCCTATCTCCTGTACTTCCCTCTGCACAGGTGGTGTTTAGGAGCAGTTTCGGTCCCTCCCAGTATCCTGAGCCCTTCTTGCTGGCTTTTCTCATGCATGCAGGGAGCTGTGCCTCCATTTCCTCTCCTTGGTTCCCATTCTGTCTGCGCACTGGAGGGAGAAAGAGGCCAAACAATCAGCAGTGATGAATAGGATGCTGCCAAACAGCCCGCAGGTGTAAAGTCACAGGAGTGAGGAATACAGCTTTGGGAATTTTTCCCCTCACCACCACCAGGACAGCCTTCAGTCTCAGAGGTCAGGTTTCTTCCAAGTCCGTGACACACAAATGTTCCAAGAGCCACAAACATTTATCACTAGACAGACCTTGGCCTCTGGGGAGCTGAAATGGCCGTTTCCTCCCAGGCCTGAGCACAGACAGAGCTGCACGAGGCAGCCCCAGCCTGAACACCAACCTGCAGAAGGAAAGAGCCTTCTCCAGGCAGGATTCAGACAGAGCCCCCAGCAGTGTAAATCCCAACACATCAGCTGATGTGGTGAAGCAGCATTCGGAAATCAACCACCCACCTCAGCAATGCTGAGCACATCAACACACACAAGGACTGAAGTTTATTTCAGACTTCTGCCTTAGTGGCATCACAGAATATGGCTTCAAAGCAATCCTAACCCTGGCCAGAGGCTGCCTCCTCTAGGAGGAAGGCTTTCCACTGGCTATTTCAAGCTTCTAGAAGCTTATTCATCTGCAGGTTTGGAGGCATTAAAAATACTGCAGTGCATTACAGGATTTCACACATCTCCAAAGAAACGGCGGTGCACTGTTACTAGAACTGTGCAAGCTAAAGGGGAGGTAACAGCATGGAAAGGGACAGAGGAACCCCAACTGCAGCTCCTTCTAGAAGCCTCAACATGGATTCAAACCATGGCACTGGGTCAATCAGACAGACAGACAGACACCCAGGCACAATGGCAGACTCCAGAAGGAGCACAGGTAAATCAGACAGACAGACAGACAGACAGACACCCAGGCACAATGGCAGACTCCAGAAGGAGCACAGGTAAATCAGACAGACAGACAGACAGACAGACACCCAGGCGCAATGGCAGACTCCAGAAGGAGCACAGGCTGCTGCAGGGAACTTGTCAGGACCTGCTGCTGCACACAGCCTCAAACGTTTGCCTGTCCCCAGCCCCACTGCTCCAGAGCAGGCTGGGTAACACCCACCCACAATCCCAAACCCACTGGCTACACCCAGCACAGACTGTCAGTGGCTAAAGGGCTTTAGAGAGCGAGGTAACAGAATTATTATCCCAAAACCAGCACTGGCACTTGACAGGATATATCAGAATATTTTTAGCAGTTCAGTTTTGTTTCAGTGTGTGGTGTCTGCCAGGATGCTTTCCATCCAGATGTGCACCTGTGTAAATCTTCCCTTCCTTCTGTACTCCTGCAAAGACAGGCATGTGGACCACAGCAAATATATAGCATTGCAAAAAGCTTCTGGACTTCAGAGCTAAGCACTTAAAAGCTATGAAAGGAAGGTTTCAGAACATGTACACAAGAAAACCTGATCTTGAACTGTAAGTCATGTACCACACACACACATCTGCTTCTACACCTTGGGGGACATCTCCTACATCCTCCTGCATCCTTAGAGACTCTTTGCTGCATTTTCCCAGTACCTGTGAGTTCCCCAACTCCCAAGGAAAATGATCTTGGGTGCTGCTAACAACCCTCACTCAGAGCACAGCACTGGCTGGCTTGTGGTGCTCCAGGCTGTGATGCTGTGCAAGGCAGGCTGAGTGGGATTTTAACAAGGCCCTGAAGCTTTTCAAGAATCACAAAGAATACACACTTTCAGCTCCCTTTCAAAACAACCAGGCAACAAAAGGAACAAGAGGATTTCCAGCCACTATAGATGCAGTGCAAGTACCATAAAGCACTTTTGATGAGAACTCCTGTGGCCAACTCCCCCAGTCAGTGACATCAACAAAGCTGGTTCACAGTATAAAATGAGGACAATTAAGATCATCTGCTGCAATGAGATGATGTTTAGACTCCATTTCTAACATACAAAATTGCATTTGGCCTGTAATTTGCCAGGACTCTGCTCAGCCCTGGTGAAGTCACAGCTTCTTCCCAAGAGCCACAGAGCTACAGGAGAGGAGGCAGTGAAGGACCACGAAGAGGATTAAAGGAACTGCAACACCTCCACCATGAGAAGACACTGAGAAAGCTGGAGCTGCTCAGCCTGGGGAAGAGCTGGCTCAGGGGGATCTCACCAATGTATATAAATATTCAAAGGTGTGTGCAGAGAGGACGGAAGCAGGTTCCCACTGGTGCCCAGTGATCAGATTAAAGGAAATGGGCACAAACTGACCCACGGGAGGGTCTGCCAGGACAGCAAGAAAACCTCCTACAGGGAGGGTGACTGAGCACAGGCTGCCCACAGAGCTGGTGAAGCCTCCATCCTCTGAGATGTTCAAAAGCTCCAGGATGTGGTGCTGGACAAGCAGCTCCGGGTGGCCCAGCTTGAGCAGGGGGTGGGACCAGATGACCTCCAGAGGTCCCTGCCAACCTCAACCACCCCGTGAGTCACCGTCACAATTTAAAAACCAAACAAACAACCCTCTGCTGGAACAGATTTTGCATCAATGTTGCACCTTCCAGCCAGACAACTCATTTTAGTAAACTGCACAATGGCTTTTAATGAAATCTCAGAACACTTAAGTACAAGTCACATAAGTGAAATTAATTTACCGGCAATTGAATGACTGCAAATATAAAACTAACAACAGACAGCATTCAGTGATTGCTCGGAAGAAACTAGGCCAGAGAACACTAAATCTGGAAACTCAATGTAAACATTGCAGGATTTCTGACTTTAAAATTCCCCTGCAATTCTACTTCAACCCGCTGTATATATACATTTTGATAGCCCTTAGTTACACGATAACGTGGTGTTATTTCCACCCCATGGGACTAAAGTCTCAGTTAACATCCAGACCAGACTCCTAAAAAGAGCCAGAGCCATGTGACAGGAAGGCTATCCACAAGTCCAAATTCACAGCTGAACGGCACATAGTCTCCAAAAAAACCCCCACAGGGACAGAAAGGATTGTCCTCACTGCTTAAGCACCTTATTGCTGCCATGAATGCTGCAGAAGAACAGCCTGCAATGCCAGGAGAACTGCTTAAGCCAAGTTTTCACAGGCAGCTATTGACGGTGGTCCTCAGAATCAGAGGGCAGAACCTGTGAGGCTGAGCTCAGCACAATCCAGGTCTAAGAGATACCCCAGGAATGCACAAAGTGCTAAATAACACTGTGTATTAAAACAGAGTAGCTCCAATCCCTAATTACTAAAGCAAGTTATTGAATGATAATGAATATTTTCCACTTTAGTCTCCAAACCTTAGACTGCTACCTGCAAAACAGGGATATACCAGCCTTCACGTCCCAGGATCCTGTGAAAAGCAGAACAATGGAGCATTTCAACATGAGGCAAACACCACATTTTGATTTCAAGGGAAAACCGGATTGAAAGTCACTAAATCAAGTAGAGACCTCCTCCTGAGCAACTCATCACTAACTTCACACCACCTGTGTGTTCAGCACCACAGGGTGGTCACTGGGAAAAGGGAGACGATCAGGTGGCGTTCTCACACCCCTACAGTCACTATGTAAGACTAACAAAACTTTCTTCAGGTCTAAGCGTGGGCCCAAAAAAGATTCGCCAGATGAACCAACTCCAAAAAGCTACAGAGGATGGTGCTGAGAGAGTTCACAGACACCCCTAAAATGGTTGTGGTGCTGTGAATGTCTCTCCCCAAAAAGCAGCACCTCCCTTCCTCCTCCCCAGCTGCCCCTCACCCTGTCCCTCGTCACTGCTCTCACCCTGACACCTCTGGCTCCTGCTGCCATTGCTGGACTCACCTCAGCCAAGTCCCCTCAGCTAACTCTTTCCTACTCAATCCCTTCCACTGCCGAATCCTGCCTGCTGCAAGCGGAATCTGACACATTCGACTATGTGAAAACCACAGATTATTTTTCCCAAAAGCTTGTAGTCTGGATGGCTGGGAATATTTTCCACGGGAATGGCAAGAGATATTTCTGACAGAGACACCATATGCCTGCCATATAGCAAGTCCTGCTGTCAGACCCTGAGAACTCCGCAGCGTTTCGAAATAAAAATCCACCTCACACAACAAGACGAGCCAGTTTCCTCTAGTTTTCTTCTACATTAAGTCCTGAAGACTACAAAACAATTCCTCCTAAGGCAGACACATGGTCAGAATTCCACAGCCCGGCGGTGGAAATCTGGCGTGAGCATACAGGAAAGGAGCAGGCAGTTTTCACTGTAAATCACCGTATCTGTCCTTCCTCCATGCCACAAAGAACAGCAGCCACAAATAATCTGCAACGAGTTCCTACTTCACTTACAAGAGCCAGAACCGGGTTAAAACACGACCCATGGCTGTGCAAGACACCGAGCCCCATGTCTGGGGAAAGCAGCAGCAGCAGCCACTCCACTGAGCCGTGTCAGCCTGGCTGATGGAGAGACCATGTGGGGGTACGGCCCCACGGAGCTTCCTGCAGACCCTGGGGATGCTCCAGCTCTGCACTGCTGTCTGTGGCTGATGCAGCAGCCACACGTGTGGCTTGCATTTATTCCTAATCAAATCTGTCACCTAAAGACGTACAGAAGATATCCAGAAGCATGGAAACAGCACGGGCTGTAGTAACTCTAGTAATTCCATGTAACATTTGGGTTTATGAGCAAAAAAAGTCTGAGAGTTTCTGTTCAGCCACAGCAAGACAGCAGCAGAGACATGAGTTTGTTTAGAGACAAAAGGTGAAAGAATCCAGTTTCTATTAGCAGCTTCACTGAACTTAACACGTCACTTCACAGCAACCTCATTTTCCTATCCCCTGTGACTATCTGCTGAACTATGGCTTTTCTCAGGGAACTTCCAGAAGGTGAACCCCCTCGCTGCTCTGTGTAAGTTCACACATCAGTACAAGGCCTTAAACCATGAACTTGATTGGATGCAAACCCCAATCAGGTATTACAAAATGGAACATGTGAAAAGCTGAGTTTGTTTTCCGAATTGTGAACACCTGGAACAAAACTGTCTGTCCCTCTGGATTTTATTCTGCCAGAGAAATACATGAGGTTATTGGTAAATTGGCCTAAATGCCTCCTTAAACTACACCTCACCTACAGCAGAGAGCTGTAGAGATACCCCTAAAATTAAATGTGCCACTGCCAACAAGACAACTTAGATCCTGGAAGTTCAGTTGGCAACAGATTTCCAGTGATCTGAACCCCACAAACTGAAGGAAGTCCCAGTTTACCTCCACATTAGATTCCCACTTATCCAAGTCTCTGGGGTCACAGAGGCAGAACAGATCGTTGATGTCAGATACTTAAAGAGATATAAACCAGCTACAGACAGCTGAGCAGTTAAGTACCTTCAGCCATGTAGTAATAGAAATCCATGAGGGAGGCTACAGGAAGAAATTTAGCTTAAAAAATAGCAACAACACATCTTGCCTCCTCAGTTGCTACTTCATGATGACTAATTATGCCAGTGGGCCACAGAAGCCTGAAAAATTCCAACTAACAGAGATTTCAGGCACTAGACAGAGCAAAGATCAAAACCTTACCATTCGGTACTCCCAAACTTAACTATGCATTTAGAATCCCAGCTCACCAGCAAGCCAGACATTTTCACCCTCTACCTGTACCGGAGCATCTGGCAGCAAGCACGTGCCACTTACAAATGATAACAGCAGGACGCTGATCACCAGGGCAAACCATGAGGGAAAAATGTTTACAGTGTTCTTCAGTCCCCAGATCCCCTAACTTGGGTCAGCTGTGTGCTGACAGAGTGCAAATGAACTGGAGATATTTTTATTTTGTCCATTTGACGCAAATAAAGTCTCTCACTGCCAGTTTTCCAGCTTGCAGAGATACAGGGCACTTGGGAAAAACAAATCACTGGGGACACCAAACAGATTTGTTTTGAGACTCCAGCCACCAACTCTAAACAAGAGCCTATGCAAGCCAAAGCCTACAGAAAACAAATCTTTGTTTAAGCCAGACTCTCCAAGCACAGAACTCCTGTGAAAGCCTTCCACAGTGGGCCAGATGGGGGACTTCAGGAACTGCCTCCAAGTCCTTGCACAGCAATTGTCAGCCTGCCTAGAAATTAAGATTCCTTTCACACACACACACCCAATTATTGCCAGGTCTCCTCTCTGCCCTCTGCATGTCGCTTGCCTGGCTAATTAAATCATGGGCCTGAGCTCACCTCTTCCAGGGCTTACCCTGCTCCCACAGGACACCATCTCCAGTTGCTCCAATCTGGGGAGCCCCTCACCGTAAGGGTGAAGCCCTGTGCTCTTTTCTTCCCCCAGCCACACACACACAAGGCAGCACAGAGACCTCTTTGACTCGTCTGTTCTCACCATGACCCCAGTTTTACAAAACCCACGGATCCCTGGGATCACCCATCCCCACCCCAGTTCCACAGTTCTCCATCCCCTCCTGAGGTCCAGGTGTTTCATCCCCACTCACGACCCTTTTCATCCTCCTCTGCACCCCCCAATCTGCATCCCTTGCAGGAGTCCCACAGACATCCCCCGTCTCCTGGACCCCACAGTAAATCCCTGGTCCTGCTGACACCCACCATCCCCACCCTGATGCCTCGGCTCCCCACTCTCCCGAGCCCCAGCTCCTTCATCCCCGCTCGCAGCCACTGCCACAGAATCCACACAGATATCTGGATTCACCCATTCCCATCCCAGACCCACAGACCCCCATCCTCTATGAGCTGGAGATCCTTCATC
>VXBQ01016169.1:245656-257965 GCA_013400175.1 Phainopepla nitens
CCCCATGTCCCCCTCTTCGTCTTTCACATCCCGCTCCTTGCATCCCCCGTCTCGCATCCCCCCTCCTCACCTTCCCCCTCCTTGCATCACCTCTTCACATCCCTCTCCTTGCATTTCTCCCTCTTGCATCACCTCCTTGTGTCCTCCATCCTCACATCCCCTTCCTCACAGCCCCCCTCACAACCCCCTGCCTGGGGATGCAGTCATTCCTGCCATCTCCTGCCTGGCTTGGCACCTTCGGGTGTTCCCTGCTGCTCTCCCAGCCTCGGTTTCCCCTTCTGGGCTCTGCCACCCGCCTCCCTGGGGGGACACAGGGATGGAGGAAGCCATCAGGGGCCAAACTGCCCCTTCAAAGCACCGCGGCTCGTCCCTGGGGGGACACTGAGCACCCCCAGTCCCCAAGCAGTGAAACACCAGCCCCGCCTGAGCCCCGGGTGCCCCAGGCTGGCGGTGCAGAGTCCAGAGGCCCCGAGACGGCAGATGGCCGGAGGGGAGGCGGCGGGGAGAGGCAGGTGCAGGGGAAAATTGCTTATTAGCTCCGGGACATTAAGCTCCCATTCTTTTGCGGGAACTCGGCATCTTCTGACTGGCACGGAGCCGGGAGGCTGATCTGGGGAGGGGGACCTGGGGGTCTCCAGCCTCGCCTCGTGGTTTTTCTGCTCCATCACGCCCTGGTGTCACCCCTGGGGCACCCAGGGTGCAATAGCAGGCACGGGGCTGCAGGCACAGCTCACTACCTCTGGGTTATCTCCCAGAAAATGGGGAGAAAAAATAAATCTCCACCATGTAGCAGGTACCAGACTCAAAGGAAGGGGAGCATGGAAAGAAAATTCAAGGAGATGGAGTTAGTGCTTGGAGGAAGAAGAGCATGTGGAAGCTCAAGAAACAGGTTTTGCAGGCCAGTTTTCCCAGTGACAAGTCAAATCCTCATGGATGAACACTGAAATGTGGGAATTGGCACTGACCCTGAAGTCCCAGTGAGGGTCTGGTTTTGTGTGGGGAGGAGACAAGAGCACAGCACTTGTCCTTATGTCCCCAGGCACATGCAGAGTCTGGAAACACTGGCCCAGGCCCAGCACCACAGGGGGGATGGATGGATGGATGGACGCAGGGATGGATGGACGGACAGGACAGGTTGGATGGGGCTTGGAGCAACCCGGTCTAGAGGAAGATATCCCTGCCCCTGGCAGAGGGTGGAAGAAGAAGAGCTTTAAGGCCCTTTTTCACCCAAACCAGTCTGTGATTCTGTGATTCTATGGAAAAACGGACAGATAGATGGATGGAGGGATGGATGGAGGGATGGATGGATGGATGGATGGACGGACAGGACAGGTTGGATGGGGCTTGGAGCAACCCGGTCTAGAGGAAGATATCCCTGCCCCTGGCAGAGGGTGGAAGAAGAAGAGCTTTAAGGCCCTTTTTCACCCAAACCAGTCTGTGATTCTGTGATTCTATGGAAAAACGGACAGATAGATGGATGGAGGGATGGATGGAGGGATGGATGGATGGATGGATGGACGGACAGGACAGGTTGGATGGGGCTTGGAGCAACCCGGTCTAGAGGAAGATATCCCTGCCCCTGGCAGAGGGTGGAAGAAGAAGAGCTTTAAGGCCCTTTTTCACCCAAACCAGTCTGTGATTCTGTGATTCTATGGAAAAACGGACAGATAGATGGATGGAGGGATGGATGGAGGGATGGATGGATGGATGGATGGACGGATGGATGGATGGATGGATGGAGGGATGGATGGATGGATGGATGATGGATGGATGGATGAATGGACGGATGGTGGATGGACAGACACTGGGATGGATGGATGGATGGATAGATGGATGGATGGACAGACACAGGGATGGATGATGGATGGATGGATAGATGGATGGATGGACAGACACAGGGATGGATGATGGATGGATGGATAGATGGATGGATGGACAGACACAGGGATGGATGATGGATGGATGGATGGACGGATGGATGGATGGATGGATGATGGATGGACGGACACAGGGACGGATGGATGGACGGACGGATGATGCACCACTCCCATATACCAAGCCCAGCAGCAGCATCTCCGAGAGGACCCAGCTGTGGCTCTGCCCTGCTCTTTCCCAGGTGGATGGGGCTCCCACCCAAGCTCCAGGGGAGCCAGCCCAGCTCCCCCAGCAGCCAGGATTCCTCTCCTGGCTCGTCCCCCCGGCTTTATCTGTGCCTGTGTCATCCTGCTTCCCTTCCTATCCTGACACAGCTCTATTTCTGGCAGCAGGAAACCCCTCCTGGGCTGGTAACACCCCTTTGGAAAGTGATCTGAAGAGTTTCCTCTCCTTCTTTCTGATGCTAGAGGTAAGAAAAGCCTCAACCTTTTGGTTTTTCCCGGGAGAAGGTGAAAGAGCAGCGCCATGTCCCAGGCTCCAGGTGTGGTGTCCCCTGCTCCAGGTGTGGTGTCCCCTGCTCCAGGCGCGGTGTCCCCTGCTGNAAGAGCAGCGCCATGTCCCAGGCTCCAGGTGTGGTGTCCCCTGCTCCAGGTGTGGTGTCCCCTGCTCCAGGCGCCATGTCCCAGGCTCCAGGTGCCATGTCCCAGGCTCCAGATGCCGTGTCCCCTGCTCCAGGTGCTGTCTCAGGTTCCAGGTGCAGTGTCCCCTGCTCCAGGTGCCATGTCCCAGGCTCCAGGTGCGGTGTCCCAGGCTCCAGGTGTCCCTAGGCTCCAGGTGTCCCCTGCTCCACGTGTGGTGTCCCAGACTCCAGATGTCCCCAGGTTCCAGGTGCAGCGTCCCCTGCTCCAGGTGCGTGTCCCATGCTCCTCAGGGTGACACACGGCTCGGCAATGCCAAACCCTCCCACTGACCTCAGCCCAGCCTTATCGCCGAGGCGTTGGAGCGAGCAGAGTGAGCCAAGAAAATACTCGTGGGATGAGATCACCTCGGCTGTCTTCAGGCTCCCGAAATGCCTCAGCCCTCAGCCGTGCTGAGCCTGGAAAACTGGGGCATTGTGGGCAGAGGAAGGTGCCTGGGGTGGAGAGGAGGTTTGCAGCCTCAGCACATCTCCCAGGGTGATGGTGACAGTGGTGACCAGTGAGCCCCAGTGACAGTGTCCCCTGACCATGCTGCACCCCTCAAACCTCTCCATGGCAATCTTCCTGATAAAGCTTCCTCCAGGTACCTGCTTCTGTCCCAAACCCTGGATTCAAAGTGCAGCCAGGTGGGAAGGAGAGATGGAGTTCAGGGAATCGCACTGGTGCTGTTTCCCAGTGCCAGGATTCCCTCAAAGGGACCTGCATCCCCGTGGGCAGGGAGCCAAGGCACAACCCCAGCCCTTCCCCTGCTCCCAGCATCCTGGCCAGAGGGATCCTATCCCCCTGGAGATCCCCCCTCAAGCTGCCAGGCCTGAGGCCAACTCATCCTCCCTGTCCTCTCTCTGAAATCAACATCATTTTGGGGTGTCCCAGGCCTGATCCCCCCCAGGAATGTGCAGGGGGGATGTCTGGGGTGCTGCTGTGCAACAGGGTGAATTCCATTCCCAAAACTCCAACAGGGAACGCGCCTCGATGTGACTGGGGTGCTCCTGCTTGTGCCAAATCCCCTGACTCCTGTTGCTGCTCTGTCAGCTGGTGGCTGATACGGCTCTTCCTTGGTGGAGGAAGGAATAGAAAGATCCCTCTCCACCCAGAGGAAAACCCCAGCAGCCTCGGTGGGGACACAGCTGGAGCAAAGAGGGGACAAGGATGGATCCCATTTGAAAGAGGCTGATGGGGACATCCCCAAGACATGACTCCAGCACTGCACCCCGTCACTCTGGGGACAGCCAGCTCCTCCATGCCTCAGGTGTCTGTCCCACAGCCAGACCCCTGAGATTCCCTTTTTTTTTTCAGGGGGATGCTGGATCTGCCCAGGTAAGGATCACAGAAAGTTGGAGTGTTCCTTCTCCCCCACCTCCCACCTTCTCCTGGGTTCTCGCCTCTTCCATAGCTGAGCTATAGATCCCATATCCATCACTTGGATAACCCAGGGCACACCCCCACTCCCAGGAACTCCTGCATCAATCAGGAATCAGAATTGTTCTTCATCAATCACTCAGGGAGGTGATGCCACAGGCACCTTCACAAAGCCCCTGCTTAGGAATTTTGAGAGGGGAAAAATGTGGCTGAAAACAGGGCCAGGACCCTCCTCTTTCTCCTCTTCCCTGCATTTTAATCCGCCTGAGTCATTTCCATTCCTGGATGTTAAATTGTTCTTTTCTGCTTTCCTTTATTTCCCTGTTTCCTGCAAGGGGCTTGTTCCTGACCCAGTCCAGGGAACTGCCAAGGAGATGCCAACAGGGACAAAGGTGGAGCCCAGGGAGATCCCAGGAGCCACCAGCCCCAGGGGACACAGCCCCACATTTCCATAGCAAAGCCCCTCGCTGTTGTTTTGCCACCTTTGAGGAATTTTCTCTTTTTCCTGAGAAATTCAAAGGGCTGGGTGTGATTTCCTGCCCACCTGGCAGGGAACCCCCATGGAGAGGGGAGGCCCCACGCCCTGCCCCAGAGCTCGGTGGGAATGTGGGGTGACACAGAGACACCGGGCAAGTGTCACAGGCGGGTGGCCGCCAGCAGCACCTCCTCACTGAGCACGTTTGCCCCCTTGATTCTGGAGCACATCCAGGTGGATGGATGGGTCCGTGCCCCTCCCCAGGGCCATGTGGGGCATCTGCACCCCAGTTGGGAGCCACCAGGAGGGGCAAAAGGAGGGGGCAGAACCCAGAGGGGCAGGGGGACACCGGACACCCCGGTCCCCGCTGCTCTGTGGGGATGCAAATAAGCACACAGCTCAGGATCCCTAAGGAATTTCACATCTTCCTGGCTATGAGGAAAAGCTGACAGGGATGCAGCCAGGGCAAAATCAGCTTGGCCTCGTGTTCCCAAACACAGAACAAGTGAGAATTATCCATGCTGGAAGAGCAACCCTGGCTGAGGAGAGGTCGAGGAGAGAGGAAAGGGCTGTTCACTCCTGTGCCCAGTGACGACACTTTAAAGGCAGGTTGTCCCCAGTGCAGGGGTGGGCTTAGTGAAACAAGAGAGGGGAAGGACAGCATTGGGATAGGCTGTTCTTCATCCCAGGATCCCAAAGGCAGCAGGAATTGTCACTGTCTTGCTGCTTCACCCGCCTGCTGCCTGCTCACTAGGGCTCCTGCCAGTGCTGGGGCCTTCCTGGCACTCTGTGGTCATGAATTAGAGGTGGCCAGGAGGCCATGCAGAGTGGGACAGAGCAGGACAGAGTGGGACAGAGCAGCACAGAGTGGGACAGAGCAGGACAGAGCAGCTCTGTGTCACCTCTGGGATCATTACCAGCTCCACCCAAACACCGGAGCCATGCTGGGAGCCCTGTGGTGCTGAGAACACAAGGGAACAACATGCCAGACATGGAGGTGACCTTGATGGCACTGAACATCCCCTGGCACCATGGCAGCGAGGTTGTCACCAGGATGGTCACAGCTGAGAGGGCTGGATGGTTACAGGGCTCCATTGCTTGGGGACACAAAATGTGCCTGCACAAAATACCCCTGGACCCTCTTGCCGTGAGACTTGAGGCTGGGGTGGCCTTGGGACAGGTGTGGAGAGGTGACAGCATCCTCCAGCAGGTGCATGGACGGAGCACAGATGGTGCAGTGGTAGAGGGGGGAGCAGCACCTCCAAACCCAGCCCTGCCTGGGAAAGATGGAGAGACAGGCTCCAGGGGGACTCACCACCAGCACCTCTGATAGCCAGCAGGATAAACAGGCAGGGCCTTGGGAACAGTTTGTCCAAGAGCAGGGAGAGGCTGCAGGGCTCTGCCCAAACTGTCACCACTGTGCGTGGCTCAAATGCTCTGTCACAGAATCACAGAATGAATGGCTTGGAAGGGACCTTAAAGATCATCCTCCTGTGGTCCAGAGAGCAGCCAGCATGTGTGTCCTCAGTGCTGCAGTGTGTCCTCAGTGCTGCTGTGTGTCCTCAGTGCTGCCGTGTGTCCTCAGTGCTCCTGCATGTCCTCAGTGCTCCTGCATGTCCTCAGTGCTGCTGTGTGTCCCCAGTGCTCCTCTGCTCCTTCCCACCTGTCCCTCCTCCCACAGCTCACCTGGGACAGACACATAGACCCTCCTTGGCTGCCTGCTCACAGTGTTCTGTTCTTCCAGCTCCTCATCCTGGCCCTGTCCTGGCACACAGCACAGATCCTGCCTCTAGCAGTGGGCAAAAGCCAAGGAAAAAAATGGGAAGACCAGAGCTTGAAAATATCAGAATGGTTTGGGTTGGAAGGGACCTCTAAGGGTCACCTAACCCAATTCTCTTCCATGGGCAGGATCACCTCCCACTGTCCCAGGTTGCTCCATGCCCCATCCAGCCTGGCCTGGAACACTTCCAGGGATGGGGCAGCCACAGCTGCTCTGGACAACCCAAGCCAGTGTTTTAACACCCTCATTGTACAAAACTTCCTGCTAAATCTCAGAATTTCCTCTAAAATGCCAAGTACTGACCTCTCCCATGGCAAGGTTCCACCAGGCTCCCATGCTGAAGGTCTCCTTGCTTACAGCAACGAGTTTGGGGCTGGGCCTGAGAAAAGCTTGGGCTGAGACCCTTCTGGGATCATGGGGACACGGGGACAGGCCCACATGTGGCCTGCACAGCACAACACCAGTTCAGGATCCCACAGCCAGCTCTAGGCAAGCTCAGGGTTGGAACAGCAGTAGCTGTGTTAGTTGGGACAAATTAGAGCCTTTTGGCCAGGATGCTGGAGCTGGTTTTGCTTTTTTTGGGGGGGTTAGAGCTAACTTAGAACCCCTGTGCCACATCCAGCCAGAGCCTGTGACACCTGGAAGCCTCCAAGGGGAGCATGAAGAAAGCCAGGAACACCAGCAAGGTGGATCTTCTCTGCAGTCTCCCCTATCCTGTGTCCATCTCCTGGAGAAACCTTTTTCCATGCATGGGGTGAACCTCCCCCTTCCCAGCCCAGCCAAAGTGGGAAGGTTCCGTTGGAATAAACTTCCTCCTTCCCAGCTCATCCAAGTTTGGAAGGTTTCACTGGGACAAATCTCCTCCTTCCCAGCCCAGCCACCAGCCCAGCCAAGGTGGGAATAAACTCGGTTTGGTTAGAATAAACTTCTTCCTTCCAGCCCAGCCAAGGTGGGAAGGTTGGGTTGGGACAAATCTTCCCCTTTTCAGCCCAGCCAAGGTGGGAATTTTTGCTTGGGACAAATCTTCCTGTTCCCAGTCCAGGCACGGTGGAAATTTTTGGTTGGGGTAAATCTCCCCCTTCCCAGCCCAGACAAGGTAGGAAGGTTTGATTAGGACAAATCTTCCCAGTCCAGCCAATGTGGGAAGGTTGGGTTGGGACAAATCTCCCCCTTCCCAGCCCAGGTAAGGTGGGAATTCTTGGTTGGAATAAACTTCTTCCTTCCCAGCCCAGCCAAGGTGGGAAGGTTTGGTTAGGACAAATCTTCCCAGTCCAGCCAAAGTGGGAAGGTTCAATGGGACAAATTTCCCCGTTCCCAGCCCAGCCAAGGTGGGAAGGTTGGATTGAGATAAATCTCCTTCTTCCCAGCGCAGGCAAGGTGGGAATTTTTGGTTGGGAGGAATCTCCTCCCTCCCAGCCCAGCTAAGATGAGAAGGTTTCATTGAGACAAATCTCCCCGTTCCCAGCCCAGCCAAGGTGGGAATTCTGGGCTGGCCACCGAGCGAATCCCTCCCAGCGCAGCCGCGTGTTTTATCCCGATGATACAATAGAAAATGCCTCCCAAGTCCCGGCCCTCTGGAGCATTTCCTTAGCTCTCTGGAATTTCCGTCCAGTCCTTCCTCTCCCAGGCTCTTACCGAAAACCGATGTCACCGCACGGCTCTGGAGAGCAGCCAGCCCTCGGGGTCCCTTCCCAGCTCTCCCACCACCGTGCCAGGGATTTGCAAGGAGCGAGCTCCTGGAGGGTGTCAGCTCCGTCGTGCCCCTTGATTAATCACCAAAGGCCACTCTGCCAATCAAGGAAAGATTTACAAGGCAGGCAGGAAGCTCTTGTTTTTACAGGAGTGCCTCAAACACACGCACACAGTAGGAAAAGCAAACATTCCAGGCATACCAAGGGATCCACGGGATAAAAATTCCCCAAACAGCCCAGATTAAGATACTTGGCTGCACATGGAAACACTAAAACCTGGGCTCAAGGATTTAATTGTCTCTTTCAGCAGCGAGCCCTGTGGAACAACCTGAGCGGGCTGGGAACAGCCACCCCGGGGGGCAGGGAGAGGGTCGGCGGCGCTGCCCTCCCTACAATAAAGGTCAGGGCCGGCCCCCACCCCTCTCCCAGCTCCATATGGTCGCCAGAGCCTCGTGGCAGAGTTTATTGCGAGTTTTCCTTTGGAAAGGCTCAGCCCTGCTCCTTGAGGCAGGCAGGGTTGCTCCGAATCAAAAGAGCGCCGAATCCGAGCCCAGGGGAGCAGAGAGAGCCTCTGCTCCAGCTCCAGCCCTGAGACCCCACCGAGGGCTCAGAGCCGTGCTGTGTCCATACCTGTCAGCTCCCATCCTGTCCTGTAGGCTCTGGAGAGAGTGGGAACACTCCCATCCTCTCCAGTCCCATGTCCCAGCCCAGGAGAAGCCACAGCTTTGCCGTCTGACAGTGATATTTTGGTTTCTGGGTTTTACGGAGACCGTGAGAAAGGCAGGAGAGAATTGCTGTCTCTAGAAGTGTCCAAGGCCAGGCTTGATGGGGCTCTGGACAGCCTCTCCCAGGGGATGGTGTCCTGTCCCTGCAGGGTGAGAAAGCAAGAGGGCTCAGAAATGGTTGTGAGCTGGGAATATCCTCCCTCTGAAAGGGCTGCAGAAAGGCTCCTGTCTCGTCTCTCTGCAAACCACACCACAGAGAGTGGAATCAGGCCTCACCTGTTACACATGGTTTGTCCACTTCTGCTCCAAACCCAAGCCAGGGGCTTGTCCCAGCAGGATGCTCTGGCTTGCACTCATGGATGGTTTCTGGAAGAGCAGAGGGACTGACAGGGAAACAAATCACCTGGTGAGAGTTAAAGGGAAGCCCATGCTTGAGATCACAGAATCATGCAATGGTTGGGGTTGAAAGGACCTTAAAGCCCATCCAGCTTCACCCCCTGCAGGGCAGGGACACCTTCCACTAGCCCAGACTGCTCCAAGCCCCATCCAACCTGGCCCTGGAACACTTCCAGGGATGGGGCAGCCACAGGTTCCCCAGGCAACCTGTTCCTTACCCCAAAGTGCAGCCCATGCTCAGGCACAAGTGGAGCTGCCTGCCCCAAAATCTCCCTCTTGCAGCCCAAGCTTTCCCAGAGTTCTTCATGGCTGTGGGGATGCCCCATGGGATACAGATGTGGGATCAAGGCTTGCATGGTTGAGGGTTTCCATCTCAGCACATTGTACCATTCCTGCAAGCACTTCCTTGTGCCCCTCCCCTCCTTCCCCTGCTTGTCACCAGCAGCAGTCCAGGACCTTCCAACAGCCAGCTCATGGCTGAGACATGGGGTTGGTTCTGTCCCAGTAAACACTGGCTTTAATGTGGATGGTTTCAGCATTCCCTGAACACTGCCAGGGCTGTTTTGAGTGTGCAGCCCTTTCCCAGAAGCCAGCACCTTCCCTTTCCAGGGCTTTCCCAAGTGCTCTGAGGCTTCCAGCTTGGCAACTCCCATCTGAAGTCACTGGAGAAGCCATCCCGAGGGAGATGAGCACAGCGCACTGCCCAGGGACCAGAGGGTCCAGGGATCCAGCAGCTGCTGGGGAAACAGGATAAAGAGAGGTGGGTCTGGGAGGAAGTGGTAAAGGATAATGCCTTGCTCATGCTGTAGAGGGTCAGGGATAAACTCCCTGCAGTGTGGGGTTCAGGAGATCTGGTGTCAGGAGGGCCATTGCTGTCACCCACCCCAGACACCGGGCAGGCTGTAGGACTCTGTCTTCACACCAGGAGAATTCCCAGAGGCTCCCAAGTTCAGAGTGGAGATGCCTTCGGGCTCTTCCAGGAGACCTCTGCCATCAGGCTGCTCATCCTGGGCATCTTCTGCCCACCATGGGCTGGGAGGGCCTGGGAGTGGGAGCTGGGGAAATAGGAGGGCAGGTGGAACTTCCCATCCTGTCCTCAGAATGGGCTTGGGAGACCTGCCCAGGCTGCTTCAGCTGCTCTCTGTCCTGCCTTGCCTTTCTCTACTTTGCCTTCCCATCCCTCCCCTGCCCCTGCCTTTCTTTCCCTTGTTTTCCACTCTCTTACCTTGCCTTGCCTTCCCATCCCTTTCCTTTGCTTTCCCTTACCATGCCTTCACTTCCCATCCCTTGCTTTGTCTTCCCATCCCTTTCTTTTCTTCCTCTTCTTTACCTTCCCATGCCATGCCTTCCCATCCCTTCCTTTGCTTTTCTTCCCCTTCCCTTCCTTTCCTTACCCTCCCATCCCTTTTCTTTCCCTGCCCCTTCCCTCCCCTCCGTCCGGGTTAACCACCTGCCCTGCAGGCACAGCTGTTCCCACCTGGCTGTGCTGCTCTCATGCATAATTCAGGGCTTTAAATGACAGATTGAGCCAATTTGGCTTTGTATCACTAAAATCCCGTGTGTGCCTAGAATCACCCATCATTTCCCAAATTAACAACTCAGTGGAATCACCTTGTTATCCCAGCCATTTGAAACACCAGGTACTGGAACCCCACTGCTGTCACATGGAAGCTGCACTGAAGGTAGAGACGCTTTGAGCAACGCACGAATAACGAGCCATAATTTATAATTATTTACGGAAATTCTCTGCTGTCCCCTCAGATGGGACAGATGCGATCCAGGTCTGTTTAGGCAGGAACTGGATTTTGGTTTTCGTGCATCAAATACCATGGCTTTGAGTCACAACACGTCAGTGCTCTGAGCAAGATGCTCAGGGCCAGAGTAAGGATGAAGTCATGGGGGGAACCAGCAGCTGCAAAAATACAGGGATTGGGAAACGCAGCCGACGTCAAACTGCTCTGGGAAGGCATGGCAGGAGTTACAACACAGTCAGTTGTCGTTTTTTGGGGGAAAAAAAAATAGGGGAAAATTTTGCTGCGTGGCAAAGCAATACAAGAAGAAAGTTCGCTCAGTCTGGTGGCATTATTACTATTATTTTAATTAAAGTTTAATTTATTCATGTATCTGGTTATTGATGATAATCTGCGTATCAACACTGTGAGAGAGAGAAGCAGCTCACGTAATTCCATGTTAGTTATCCTGTGTTTGGGATAGACTCTCCCAGCTGCACAGGTTGCAGGGACTTGGATGTGCAGCGAACCCCACGGACACAGTCAGGCACGTCCCCAGGTCACGAAAACCCAATCACAGGCGTTAAAAATCGTCTGACAGCCCTAAAATCCTTCTCTCCATCCGTCCGTCCATGCCGGGAGGATGGGGAAGGGATTGACAGGCGGCTCTGCAGGTCCTGCGCGGGGCTGCCGTGCCCTCTGCTGGGCCCTGCATCCAGCCTCAGCCTCCTTCCTCGAGGCCCGAAGCCTGGAAAATAAACCCCTAAACCATACCGGGAAGGTCGTTCCAGCTAAAACAGACCCCGCCACCCCTTAGATTCCCTGCGGGACCTCCTGCTGGGAAAGCTGCCCCAAAGTGCTTTAACCTGCCCGTTTTCTTCCCTTTAAAAATCCTTTTCTCTCCTGAGTGAAACGCTGGAGCCAGCTTGAAGCGATTAGCTGGGAAGCAAAAGCAATAAAAAAACCTTTTTGTCACCAAAATTCGGGCATAAAACTCCTAGAAGTATGAAGGAGCAGGCATTACTTTATTCCAGCGCTGGATGCTCAAGGGGTAACTCTGCATTCACCTGCACGCCTGGCTCAAGTTGCTCCACGTAGGCAGGAGATGCCAATTTATTTCTTAGCCAGGAGATACCGACTTATGTGTTAGCCAAGAGATACCAATTTATTTATCAGCCAGGAGATACCAAGTCATCAGGAAAGCCTCACGCGTCCCTGGGCATTTTGTCACTTTAGGCGGCCGCAGGGGCCCCGAACGGGGGTTGGGCTCCTTGAGTCGTCCCCGAGCTCCCTCTCCGCGATGTGNCGGCGGGCGCCCCGCCCCGCCCCCCCCCCCCCCGCCCCTCGCGCCGCCAGCCCCGGCTCCAGCCCCGCGGCCGCGCTCGGTGGCGGTTCAGTCGCGACAGCGGCGACGCCGACAAGCAGAAATCACCGACGCGAGCCCAGCGCGGCTCGGTGAGCGCCGCGGAGCGGATTCCGCGCCGGGGGCACGGAGAGGGCGGGCGGGCACACACAGGGGCCAGCCCCTGCTTTTCCTGGGATGCCGGGGGTTACTGCCCCCCCGGAGTCCCGGGAGAGCA
>VXBQ01016171.1:2826-14057 GCA_013400175.1 Phainopepla nitens
GCTCTTCCGCGGGGCCGAGGGCAGCGATGGGGCCGGGCCGCGGCCGCCGGTGCGAGTCCCCGCCGTCACCGTCATAAAGCACCCGGCACCCTGACGCACAAAAGCAACACCATATGTACGAAGACAACCTGTATGAATTATAAATTGCATCGTAAAAATTGATTGCCTGTCCCAACCCTTCGCAAACGCGGGCAGTGGGGGCCGGGAGGAGAGGCTGCGCCCGGCCGCCCCCTGTCCCCCGTGGGTGCCGGGTCCCTTCCGTCCCCTCCCGCCGCCGCGGGATGCTCGCCCGCCCCTCGCTTGCTCTTTTCTCCCTCCCGCTACGCCTGGACCATAGCGAGCCTTAATCTATTTATTTCAAGCCACTTCATCCTCTCTGCCGCTTTTGTCCCGGCCCCAGCCTCTGGCTTTGTGGCAGGACCGCTGAGGTTTTAAAAGCCCCTTCCCCTATAGTTTGAGGTCTCCTTGGCTGCCTGAATGACAATGGCTAAAACAGGATTACACTGACCTGATCCTATTAAACTCGCCAATCGATCTGTGCCGCCCTCCCTCCGGCTCCGCCAACTTATTCGGCCAACTTTCCCCGGGGCTCAGCCTGGGAAGAGGGGGAAGCCGGAGGCCGCCTTTCCGAGCAGGCCTGCTGGAGGAAGGATGGAGGGATGGAGGCTACTTTTGTTTCCTTGATTTGTTGTTTCTTGTTTTGTTTTGGTTTTTTTTTTTTTTTTAATGGAGCAGCGTGGATTTTAAACCTCAGCTCATCTCCCAGAATCTCGGCTCCGAATTAAAAGGCGGCGTTTCCTCGGCGCTCTGGCAGGAGGTTGAGTCAAACCCGTAAAACCAGGCGGAAAAGGGGTATTTCAGCTAACAGCAGAACGGTTCTACGAATGCCCACAGAAGAGCCCTCTGGTCAGGGGGATGGTGGGTGGGGCACCGCGTTCCGCCTTTTCCAGACAACCCAGCGTGGGGGAAAACCCTGGGAATCCTCAGCCCCGGGGAGAGCCCCGAGCATCTCCGCACCCCGAGCGCCTCCGGCACGGCGGCAGCGAGCCCTGGTCCCTGTCAGGTGAGACAGGAGCGCAGGAAGAGCTCCTGGAGAGCAGCTCCGGGTTCGCTGCTCCGGGCGGCGCTGGGGACGCGGATGCTGCGCGCCGGCACCTGCGGGGGAACGGGAACGGGTCCCCCCGTCCGTCCCCTCGGGAAAGTAATGACGAGACAGGGGGATCGGCTGAAAACGGCAGTAAAATATGGGGTGTTTGCGCTGAGCTGCCAGGATGACTGAATTAGTGGCGAGAGGCCGGAATGAGTGGCAAAGGGCCCATCGGCCGCTCCCGGGGAGCGCTTTTAATGCTCACATCCTATTAATTAACGGAGCAAAAGACAAACCGGGGATTCCCGGTTATAATTTTCCAGGAGAGTGTTACCAACAGCGAGAAGCTGGCTGTGCGGTGCCAAGTGCCTGGAGCTCCCAATCTTCTCTAAAAGGCACCAATGCCCCAAAAATGGCCTCCCCAAGAGGGCCATTAGCAGTGATTTAATTTTTTTTTTTAAGTTATCATGTCTTGATACTACCTGAAGCGATAAAAAACGCAGCTGCCTGAGTATAAACAGAAACCTTTGCTGTTCGCCTCCCTGTTTTGATGCCCTTCAAGATTTCTGTTTTTGCTGCAAAAGCATCCATACTCAGAAAGGTTGTGGGAAAAGGCGGGTCTGGCCCCAGAACCCCTTCAAGAAACATCTGCCTCCCATGCTGGCATTCCCAGGACAGCCAAAAGAAGCCATAGGAATGGTTACACAAATTAAAGAATTCGGGTTTTTTTCCTGGCAGCCCTGACTCAAAACAAACCTGTCTGCTTCTTTGGGCAGCAGCAACATCTCTTTACGACAAATCCCTCAGCCCACATCCTCAGGGTGTGTCCCATCGCCCCAAATGCGGCAGCTGGGGGCGAGACACCTTATCAAATACATGAAATAGCAATTGCCCCGCAATTCCAACATAAAAACCACCAGGACACCCTCCTGCCTGAATCCCACACCCTGCACCCAGCTTGGACGGCACCTGTGAGTTATTAAGGAGCAATTAACTGTTCAGTGTTCCTCCGCTGCTTGGGAAAGAAAAAAAAAATTGTCTTAGTGCTTTTCACCCAAAACATCAAAAGGATTTGGGTTGAAATTCTCTCTCCCCACCCCAAACACCAAGCCCAGATGATTTTATCTCTGCCCAGCACTAATGGCAAAGGCCAGTGTAAAGAGTTCCCCAGTGCAAGCAGCGAGAGCAGCTTTCTGTCCCCATTCCCTCTCTGCGTGGAGGGGATGGATGACCCCAGAGACCTTCTGCAGACCTGTAGCTGTGCCGTGGAGCCCTGAGCATTTACAGAGAATCTCTCAACTGCTGAGAAGCCGCTCAGGCTTTTCTGAGCCTCGGTACGGCCGCGGGCTCACGGTATCTGTCAGGAACATTGCCCCTCTGAATTAGACTCATGGTCATTTTTAAGACACACATCTGTATTTTTTTTTTCCAACCAGATGCTGGGCTCCTAAGCCCATGGCTGCTGTTTCTCCCCCCTCCCCAATTATTTTCATATTTCCCCATTTCCAGAGCGGCAATAAGTCCCCGCAAAAGGAGGGTAATGGGAAGGCTCTCTCAGAGAGAAATTGTTAATTTGGGATTTATAAAGGACTTTCCTTGATGAATAATAGTTGAGATCGATCTGTCTTCTTGCCTCGTTCTGCAAAGTAACATTTGTAAAGTGAGGTGATCCCAATTACTCCCTCTAATAACCCTCTCCAGAAGAGGTTTCAGAGCTGCAGCCACCAATCTTCTGCTCCCCCAGTGCCAGGAGCATGCCCAGGAGCATTCCAGGGGTTTCTGGATTCACCCAGCTCCCAGTGCCCCCTCTCCCTGCCTGCTGGGGATCAGCTCCATCACCAGGATGTCCTGCAGAGTCCTGGAATCACAGGAGGGTTTGGGTCGGGAGGGACCTCAAAGCTCATCTCATCTCAACCTTCCCCTAGCCCAGGTTGCTCCAGGCCCCATCCAACCTGGCCTGAGAAACTTCCAGGGATGAGTCCTGACCTGGACTCATTCCAGGGATGAGGTGTTAACAGCTCGGCACCCCGGGGATGGGGTGCCAGGGGACAGAGAAAAAGGGGGAAGCGCCACGCTGGCGTTGTCACCCCCTGTCCCCAGAGTGTCAGGTCCAGAGGGGTCACAACGCCCTGACCCCCACGCATCTCCTGGCTCCCCAGAGAGAGGAAAAATGACTCAATTATTGTCCAGAAGTGCCTTCACAGGAGAAAATCCTGGCACTCAAGGGCCCTTGAATCAACAGGAGGGCAGCAGCTCTAGAACGGACCTGGCAGCTTGAGCCAAGCAGGCTCAAATGAGGAGCAAAGCCTTTTCTCCCCTTTTTTTTTTTTCCCTTAAAATACGGATCCATTACAGATCAGAGCAAACTAACAAGGTGTGGAGGGGTCTCTCCATGTTCTCCAGGTCTTCAGCTGGAGGCTGAATGCCTTCAGGGAATTGATGCTTGAGCCGAGAGTGGGTTCTTGGCATTGCAAGTGCCTTCTCCAGCTGCTTTTTTCCCTTTTCATCCTGCCTCTCTTCCCTTTGCTTTCCCTCTACAGCAGGGAACAAAGGTGTGGAAATCCCATTCCCCTTCCTCCTTTTCTTGTTATCATCCCACATCTCTGTCCCACATTTAGAGGTGGTTGGGACATCTGGAGGGCCAGGAACCAAGGATGGGAATTTTTTTCCCATACTTCAAATCCTGCTTCCCTGGCTCCCAAACACCTGGGAGAGATCCTCTCTGCCACAGCACCTGTGCTCCCCTTTCTCCTTTTCCTCCACTCAAAAAACATCATCAGCTCAGAGATGCCCCAGCAGCCAGGGATCACTAATGCCACTTTGCCAGTAATTCCAGGAGAAAAGAAAAATCCAGAAAAATTCACTTTTTTTTTTTTTTAAAGCAAAACAAAATTCTCTTTTAAATCCCTTTGCGCTGCTGGAGAGAACTGAGAAGCACAAGTTGTAAGAGCCTTGCTCTGGGTCACCTCTTCTGAAGGTGACCCATGGACGACACTGCCTTTGGATCCTCGTCCCTGCTCCAAGGACTATTTTGGGTGTTTGAGCTTTGCTACTCTGCCCGTGTGCAAAGAACACGCTCCTTTTCTCTCCCTGCCTGCAAAATCATCCCCCTGGTGAGCCAGCGCTGGTCTGAGCCGGGTACGGAGCTCACACCTCCCGTCACCTCGCAGGGAGGGGATTCTGCATCCCCGCTCTGGATGCCGGCTCCAGGGAGTGCTGGAGAGGATGAAATCCCGAATTATTTGCTCACCTGGCACGAAACCTCGGCGCTGCCAGTATGAACTGGCCAGGCCGATTAGTGGCAGCTACCAGCCAATAAATAAATTGGAACCATCTCCAGACCTGATTAGCTTGCTAATTAAGCTCAGTTACGGGGAAATCTGCAGTCAATCAGCCCGGCCATTACCAGTTAGATCTGCAGAGCGGGAGATGGGGATGCTGCATTTCTGCTGGGAAGAGGAGGAGGAGGGGAGCGTGCTGGGGGTGGGGAGGAAGGTGCTGCCGAATCCGCTTTCCCCAGCAGCACTCGGGGAGGCTCATCCATCCGGGAGGATGCCCCGCAGCCCCACCAGCTCCCCAAAACTGCAGGGTGCCTCCAAAGAAAAGGGTGAAAACAGGGCTGGGAGGTTGGAGTTTGTTTTTTGGCTGCTCCCCGCTTTTCTCCATGGGAATTCGCAGTTCTGCCCCCTCCCACTGCCTCCCGGCACCTCCCAGGCAGCACCTGCGGACCCTCCCCGGGATGCTGAGGGACATCTTCATCCCAGCACAGCCGCCATGGGCTCTCGGGGGTTTCGTTTCGCCTCCAAGGGAGATCCAACCTCCTCGGTCTGGCCCCAAGCAGAGCCGGGGTCCATCCAGTGCTGGCAGCGTTGCAGGATGAGGCGTTTTGGCATTTGGGAACCCCTTCACTCCCTCCTTGCTGCCAGTGGGCATCAGCTTTCCTCTCCTCCTCCTCCTTCCTCTGGCAGCTTGAGGCTGCTGCAGGTCCCAGCCTTTGCTTCATCAGATCGACATTCCTGGCCTTCGATTGCCACTAATCCTCCCAAATGACGCGAATCGTTTGCTCCTGCACCAAACCGGCAATAAATGACCATTTTTTACTGCAAAAGGTGATCAGGAGATTCTCTTCAACTGCGCCACGAGCAGCCCTCGGTGGCAGCAGCACCAATTCCTGAAAGGCTGGAGCAAATATCGGGGTTTTTTGTACATTCCCTGGAAGTCCAAGGTCAATCTCCGAGCACCAGGAAAGCTCCGCATCCCTCCTGCTCCATGGAACAGCATCACCTCTCCCACCACTTCAGTGCTCCTCATTCTCTCTGGCGAGAGAGGAGAGCATCTCCCCGGCTCCCGAACAAACCGATCCGGGAGATCGGTGGGGGCAGAAGGCAAATAAGTAAGTGCTAATTGCTGACGCTGGGCGTCAAATGGCTACTGCGAGCGCATTTACTGGGCAATTAAAGGCTTTACCGGGCATTAGGAGAGATCAATGACCGCCTGGTGGGATTCCAGCCTGCCCGCCCGTGATTTCCCCACTGCCCTTGGAGTGGTTTCGGCAGGAACGGCCGCGTTTCCCTCCAGGTCACCCCCGCAGGCTGTGCTGTCCCGTCAGGGCTGGATAGGAGGTCCTGAAAGGTCTTTCCCAACAGAAATGGTTCTCCAAAGTCACGTTTTGGGCGTTGCCCAGGAGGGAATTCCGAGGTCTCATCATGGAAAAAGCGCGATTCCTGCGAGTGTCACCTGCCTGAGATCCATCCCAGAAAGGGAGGGAAAAAGGGAACAGAATGAGCTCAAAGGCTGGGCCCAGAAGAGCTCGGTGTGGGACGTGCCCAGATTTGGGCTGGGCTTCTCCCAGCCGGGGTTCCAGAGGGAGGTGGGAACAAGAGGAGTTTCCAGGTCCCTGCCAACCCAAACCATTCTATGGCCTTGGTGTGGGATGCTGTGGGGGCTCAGAGCTTTCCGGGGATCAGCCAAACTGATGGAAGAGAAAGCCGCTGAGGATTACTGAACTCACTGAAAACAGGTGACTCGCAAGTCCCCGAATTTTCAAGTTCCAGGCTGGGGAAATCCACAGCAAAAACCCCATGAAATCAGATTTCAGGCATCTCCAGCTCTGGCTTTTGGCCACAGGTGAAGAAATAAAGACCTGGTTCTTTAAGTTTACTCTTACCTGACCTCCACGAAGCATAAAATGTTTTCTTTTGTTTAAAAACCAGTTGGATCTGGGTCTCTTCTGGAAGACAAAGCTGTTTATCAGGAAGAGTCAGCCCCATCCCACCACCTCTGAGCTTCCTGTCCTCGTCCCATCGCTCCCTTCACACCAGTTTGGATTTGTATAAAAAAAAACCCAAATAAAAACGAGCAGAACTGCCCAGGGAATGTCATGGATGAGGGCTAAAAGCAGGTGGTACCTATGGAGTGAGGATCTTCTGGGCTCTGGAGAAGCTTCCTTGAGCTGGTGCTCCCAGCATCCATCAGAGTGAATCCTTTGGGGGCAAGGGTGGAAATGCACAGCAAGGCCCTTATGGCAGAGCAACAGTTTGGGCTTTTTAGGAATTACTTTTTCTCCTTAAAAAAAAGGTAAAAAAAAAAAAAGGGGATGTTTCTCCTACTCCCATTATGGGAATCAAGAGTTTTCCTTCAAAACCTCCTCCTGACCCCCGTTGCTTTGCTGTAGGATATTTTCTTTCTTCCCAAGGCATCAGTGAATGCCACCAGCTGGGAGTGTTTCAGGGGTACACAGGGGTGGGCTCGGGGTAAGGTGAGGAACACGGGCATGAAAGACTTCCTTAAATCTGCTCCACCATCCCTGGGCACCAGGATCTTCCAGGAGAAGCCAGATCTTAGGAGGGTTAGGGAGAGAGAGCAGCCAGCTGTGCTCATCACAAAATCAAAACCCACATCCCTTCAGGAGAGCAAAGGAGGGGAGGGACGGATGGCTCCTAAAAAAAGGAGCACTACTACAGCTTTACACCCAGGAGGAATCCAAACCGAGTTCTCCCACGCTGCAAGTTCACATTTCAAATCCAGGAGGGGAGAACACAAAGCACCCACCTCCTGCCTCGGTGCTGGGGGGGTTGAACGGGGTGGGGAAACCTTTCAAGAACAAAGGGGTGCAGCTGCTGGGTGACAAACCAGCCACGTGACCCCCCAAAAAGGGGGGGGGAAAAATAACATCCACAAGCAGCCCTGCAGGTTTTCATCCCTCATGGTGCTGCCAGAGCCTCCCTGGAGCACTTGGAAATGAAGAGCAGGAAAAGAAGCAGCGAAGTTCCCCCAAATCCCTGTGTGGAAGGAGAGGGGAGACTGGATGGGCAATGAGGAATTAATACATTTAGGTCAAGGCACAGCAGGCTGAGAAGATAAATCCCAAACACCCAAATTCCACGCGGTGGCAGCCCCACTCAAACCATGAGGATACAATTTCACCTTTCCAACCCTGGCCAGGTTTTCTCTGGAGCAAGATCTGCCCTGTGGGGCATCTTGTCCCTCTTGGCAGCTCTGAGGTCATCAGGACGGTGTCAGGTGCAAGGTCAGGAAAAGAGACAACCCCAACCTGCTGCTTCTCCCTTTTCAAGGAAAAGCCCCTCCCTTTTCCCACCCTTCCTCATCTCTGAGCACCCCTAGTTTCTCAGCGGTGTGTGAGATGAGACAAGCACAGACTAGGGGCAAACCACACACAGCATTGGTATCTCCATGGTGCCCTTGCAGATCTTAGATAATTTCATTCTTCATACATTATTTAATTCATCTTTAAATCATCCTTTCCTCCCCCTTTCAATGCACATTTAAGGAACTTTACCTGCTGTTCTCCAAGGACCACACAGCTCTCCCAGCACTATGTAATTTCTTCCTGCAGAGACCTTTCCAGTGAGTTCCCAGTCTGCCCTGGTGAAAACCCATCACCTCCTGCTTTCCTCTCCATCACCTTCTGTTTGTCTTCTCCTTGGACCCGCTCAGATTCCCGATTTCCCCTCAGCTTGTGCTCAGGACAAGACCGCTGAAACTGTAAATGAATGCCAACCAGCTGCCCACTGCTCAGGGCTTGGGGCTGGCTCCTTCAGAGAAGCCCGGTGGAGAGTCACCATTTCCCTCCAAAGAAGTGATCAGGCCACGCCACATCCTGACCTTAAAGGTGTTCTATTATTCTTACTTTAAATGATCATTTCGCCCAATTTAGCAGATACAGATGTAACCGTTACCGGTCTAATTCCTTGGATCACCTCCAGAGAGTCTTAAAGCCAAGGTGCAACATTTACTGCTCCCTTCCTTGGGGAGAATAACTGTTTTTAATGAAAGCTCCCATATTTTTGGCTAGGAGATCTGTCACTCACTCCACAGGCACTTCCAGAACTCTTAGACATACATTACAGCCCGGCTGACTTATTGCTTTTTAATTTATCAATCTGCACCGTCACTGGCTCTTCTGACATCCCAGGTCCTGGATAATCCTTCATCTTTATTGCTGGAAAGGGTGACAGGATCTGAGCAGGCACAGGAGAAGGAAGCAGTGGGGCTCAATGAAACCAGCAAGACTCAAGCAAAGAACAAGCGGCGACCAACAAGTTTTCCCGTCTTTATTAGAAAGAGACCCATACAATATAGCAGCCTCTCTCTGCAGTACTTTACAGCTTTTTTGTTCCTTTTTTAAATTTTTTTTTTATTTTTAATTATTCAGAATCCTGTACAGCTGACACAAAAAATCTCAATGTGTGTGGGGGGGGAGAGAGAGAGAGACAAAGAGAGAGAGGGAAGGGGAAAATAATACAAACTGGCATACTTAATCAAACCCAAATCATAGGAAACAACAAGCAAAGTGAAATGTTTGTCAATCGGTTTAATTACAGTACAAACAATATAAATAAAGCATCATTGAGTCATTGTAAAACAAAGTTGCTGGATGAGGTAATATAAAAACAACAACAAAAGACCTTTTTTTTCTTTTTTTTTTTTTTTTTAGAATTTCCCCACTGTCTCGTCATCATTTATACATTACTATTTACAGGAACAGAAAACAAAACCAAAAAAACCAAAACCCCAACAATCCAAAACTTGCTATACAGCCTGCCGTGTGCTAGGTATCTCCTGGCTCGACCCCGAGCAGGCGTCCCCTACTCACCTGGACTCCCTCCCTACTCAACTGGAAAGACAAACACCACAAAGCAGAAAGACCTGAAAGACTTGGAGGCTGAACACAAAATGCAGCCTTTGCAGGTGGCCACAGGCTGGAGCTGCTCAGGTGTGGGCCAAGCATTTGGGATACACTCAAATCCTGCTGAAGCCGAGGGGTTTAAGGCAGCAGGAGCTGCAGATCCAAGCTCCTGGCCATCCCAAGCCGAATCAGAACCATCACAAAATGAGTCCCTGGTGCCTGAGGAGACGCTCCTCCTCCAGATACCCCTTAGGCTGTGCACCCACATGCAGCCTACAAGAGAAAGGTGCTCTCAACAGTGACACAGGAAAAGGCAGCTGGGCCAAGCCCTGCAAACTCTGGACTTGCAGGGAGCTGTGTGCTTTCAGAGGATGGGTACATCCCCTTTTCCTCAGCAGACTCAGTGGAGAATCCAGCTGAGTCCCTCAGGAAAAAACACTGGGGGTTTTCCAACAGCATTTCCAAGGGACTGAAGGAGCAGGAAATGAACAATCCTCCCACGCAGCCATGGCCCTCTCCACACCTCCTTCCTGCCCTGCCAGACCTGCCCTCGCCCTGTGGATTGCCCCTGGAAGGACAAGCAGCCAAAGCCAGGGTAGAACTGGTGTCAACAATGCCGGGTCAGGTGTTTCCAGACTGCAGCACCTGAGTCCACTGCAGGTTTGTGGCCCCCACACAGAAAAATTTTGGAGCCAGTCGGGGCCAAGAACACGGGGAGGGAGGGATGGGGAGCTGTTCTTCTCAGGGAAGAACTGACCTGGAGACAGCTCTTAGGAACATCTCACTTGGAAACATCTCCCTGTTATCCCCAACAGCCCCAAAGGGGCACCTGGACCTGAAGTGTCGCTGGATCCCCCATAGCTCACTGGTCCCACACTCAGTTTCAGCCAGAAAGATGAGTCTCAAGCAAATTTATATTAAAAAGTGCCTCTGAAATGCAAGACTCTGTCCTTTCTACCTTCAGAATCTCCTTCCCTGGAGCTTCCCACCCCCAGGACTGGCAAGCTGGGATAGCTCCTCTCCAGCCAGAGAGGGATTTCTCCCCTCCAGTCCCAGAGGCCAAGCTCAAGGTTTTCTCAAGCTGAATGTTGCTGCCTGAAGGAGCTGGATCCTCAGAAAACCTCTGAGGCTGCAGCAAGCCTGGACCTCATCTCCCTGCACCTCTCCACCCCTCAAGCCAGTGTCCCCCATCCTGCCTCCTTGGAAGTGGCTGGTCTAACCCCAGCTGGAAAACCTGCCCATTTGGAAACATCCAACCAAAGCCTGGCTCCAGCTCCTGATGGGGATTAAGGGGATTCCCACAGTCACTGACAGCAGTGTGGGGAGCAGGCACCAGCACACATACACACACAGAGCACGTGCAAAGTGACCTCCAGGTGACACATGAGGGCTCAGGACACTCTGGCTGCACTTCATCCACCAGTTCAACTCAGCTCAACCCCTACCTTCGGGATGCAGGTGCCAAAAACCCCACATTCAGCACCAAAACCCTTCCTCGGTCCTGCAGCAGTTTAGGGTTTGCCCTCAGCACAGAGGAGATGCGATTGAGCTGTCTCTGTGAGGGGTTTTTCTCCTCGTACTCTGCAATTCCTGAGGACCAGGGAAATGTTTTCAGCTACTGCAGCTCTCAGGAACAACAAAAAAACCCTCATGGATCAGTTCTGGGAAGTGGGGAAGAGCTGAGGGTGCATTCACTGCCAGCAAGCAACGTGGCCACCGTGCCTAAGGCATGCCATGAGACCTCTGAAGAGCCCCCCACCCACACCCCCTTCACATTTTGTACAGAACACACAGATGTAGAAATGAGTAGCTCTGAAGCACTGCAAAACAGCCAGTCCTTAGCACTGGAAGCTAAAAAAAAAACCACATCCAGAAAATCCATGGCTGAGGGAAAGCTGAGGCTCTGCCACCAACAGAACCGACTGCCACTGCCTGAATGTGCCACGGGGGTTTGGGATGCAGGCAGGCACGGGGAGATGATGGGGTTAAAACTGC
>VXBQ01016171.1:14064-28752 GCA_013400175.1 Phainopepla nitens
CATGGTAGTAAATGATGGGAGCTCACTCACCCACATCTTGCTGTCACCCTGAAATGAAACACGGGGCCAGAAACATGCTTGGCGATTTGGGGCTGAAGATGGCCCTAAAAAAAAAATCCCAAACCGACCTTTTACTTCTCAGAAATCATGCAATTACCCTCTCAAAACATGAACTATTCACAGCTCCTGAGAAAAGCCCTCAAACCTCCCTTTAAAGCGTGAAACAGACGCAGTCAACTCAAGGTAAACTCTCCCAATATTTACTTTAAAAACTGGCCCATGCTAAACAACAAAGCAAAACATACAAATATCCTAAACCAACAAATTCACCCATCAACAGCTTTGGATGTTTTGCTCTACGACCTCTATTACTTTTTTCAAACAGGAGACTGTTTTCCAGTAAAACCATTCAAGACAACCTTATTTTTTTGGTAGCTTAGAACTCAACACTCATTGCAGAACCTCTTAATTTGGGGTAGTCCAGTATTTCTTTTCTACCTAGAAAAGAACTTTACTCCAGAGCAATTTTTTTTTTTTTTTTGCCTGTTGTTCAGCAAATGCAACAACATCCAAAACCAGGTTTTCTATGCAGTAAGAATCAATCAATCAATCAAGAATCATCAAAATGGAAGGTGTGGAACTGAGGATCCAGGCCCAACAGGCAGAGATCCCACCTCAGGACAGGTGTAGCAGCCTCTGGAGGGGGAAGGAAGATGCCTGATGATGAGATGAGGATGGGGAAGTTACCTCCTCTCCAGCCAAGCTGCCCCAAAGTTTGGTCCCCAACGCTCTCCTCCTTTCCCTCAAGTGCCCCTGCTGACAACAACCACTTAACCAAACATGAAATGACCATTTCACCGACAATAAACCCCAACAACCATCCCTGTTAAGGTGCAAAGGCGGCTCCCCGAGACGTTTGGGAAGGGCCCCTTGGGGACCCCCTTGTGAAACCTGTGCTTGTCTCCACTACCACTACTTTAAACTAGAAACTACAAATTACTTCATTTCTCCCGATCTCCATACAAATATAAAAGCTGAAGCTATTCCAACCCCATATAATCTAATTATTCTACATTACAGTGCCAAAGATCACTTCCAAGACCGGATCTGCATTCCCACCTTGACTCCTCTCCCTATATGACTCGGCCTTCTCTGGCCCAGGGAAATCTCCAACTGCAGCTAAAGCTTTTTATTTTTTTTGCACTAACACACATAACTTAAGGGAAGGGGGACAAGAATTAAACAATGTTAATGTTCACAGGGTTATTTTACACCACACCCAAATGCTTTAAAATCCCCTCCACCTTCCAGGAGCACAAGCAGCTTTCCGAACAGCACCAAGGTTCTCCAAGCTTTTTTTGTTTGTTGTTTTTTTTCCTGCTCCTTTGTTACCACCAAAATTGGAAATCTGGTAATAGAAGCCTTTGGCCAAATCTCTGCATTCAGGGCAGGGCCCTGAATTTTCCCAAATTTGGGTTTTTTTCCTTCTGGAAGAGCAAGGAGACGTGAACCCTACCTAGCAATATCCAGGTTCAGGTGTGGCACATCTGACTGAATTCCACAGCAATTAGCCAAAGAGAGGAGAAGTGTGGAAACAGCAATGGCTGACTTGCTCCTGGTGTTTTAGTCATGGCTGAAGTGCAGAGGAAGGGAGATTTCAAGGTATCTGGGATGAGGGAAAGGGTTAAGTGAGGGGTGCAAGGACAACCATTGCCGCAGACTCCGTTTCCAGAGAAAACAGCTTTGGCTGCCGGGTTTCTGCTGGGATTTCTCATGGACTGGGTCACAGTTAGGGCTTGTTTTGTTCCCAGCATGCTCAAAGGGTGGCAGAAGGTTCCAAAAAAGCAACAGGAGTGGCTAACCACGAGACAAGGAGCAGGAAAGGGGTGGGAGAATGGAGTGAAAGCAACGGGAACGACGATTCCTGTGGGATCTCCAAGTGCCAGGGGACAGTGCCTGATTCTGCACCCCAATGGCTCCAAGAGCAGCCTCTGCAGAGTGCCAGCACATCTCCTGAAAAGCCTGTGGAGCCCTCAAAGCCGAGCCCCACCAGGATCCAGCCAAGGAGAGCTCCCTCCATCCCCGCCTTGCTGCGAGGGGCTTTCCAGGTCCTCCACCCTGCAAGGAGTGACCTGGTGACAGCGGCCCCGGGTGACCTCACCCGGCAGGTCCCTTCCAACTCAGGATATTCTGGGATCTCCTGACTTTCCAAGAGAGCTCTGCCACGTGCAGGGCTGGGAATCCTTCCCACAGACCCCCATACCAACACTGTTTCAACACAGGTACGTCAACACTTATGGGAAAATCACATTTAGGTTAAAAGCAACTGTGTTTCCACTTAATTAAAGTATTACTTGGCTTGCCTGGATGCATAATTTTTCCTGTAATACGCTGGAATTTCCTCTCCTAAAAATATTCTGTGCTTTTTCAAGGATTGCCCTCAGAAGATTTTTAGGAAAGGACCATGTAATTTGTCTACCTGAAATCTGCCTGGCTGCCCTTGTTTCTCAAACATCACCCTCAACCGTGTCAGAAGAAGGTGGCCCAAAGAGAGCATTAAACAATGTACAGAAAATAATCTCAATGAGGAAAAGAACCCCAGCTCTGAAAACTGGAACGCGCACTGAGAACTTTGCCCACCATGGGTTTGAAACACTGGACTTAGTTTTTGGGATACAAATGCCTTGGATGCTCCTGGGGGGAACAGCAGCCAGCTCTAGCACCTCTGGGATTGCCATTCCTGAATCCCTGCTGTGGCAAAGCTCCTGAGCACCAGCACACAGAGGGTTTCACAGCATCCCCTTCTGCTGCACATCAGCTGCGCTGTCCCCTCCCTGAGGGACCACCTCGAAGTACCAAACATCAGGAATGGTGGAGAAATGGCAGTTCAAACAGACCTTTTCTGAATTAAAAAAAAAAAAAATAAAATATTTAGAAGTATCCAAGTGGGAAGGGAATCAGCTGTGTCAGCTGCAGTCAGCCTAGGCTGGCTGGAAAAAGATTCCCTCCCCCAAATACTCAAAGGTCTAGAAAACAACAAAGTACAAAAGGACAACACCACCAAAGAGGAGAAGCTGGTCAATATTCCTGTGCTTCCACCTCAAGGCTCGTTTTTCTGCCACAATTTTACATCAAATCCATAATTTTTCCTTGTTTTTTTTTTTTTTTTTTTTGTTTTGTTTGCCTTAAGACAACCACGTCACATTTTTTCCTCTGCACTTTGTCCACGTTTGGTTTATTTAGCCACTGCTCCTCCCATCTGTGTGCTGAATAAAACCCAGAGCCCCAAGGAATAGCACCACCAAAGGCTTGGGAAATACACAGGAGCAGGTAGATTTCCAAATTACTATGCTGTGTGCACCTCACTGCCTTCTCGTAATTGCTCCTTTGCCACCGAGTTCAGTTGAGTTTTCAACTTTCTCCATGATAAACCCTGCCCCCATCCCCACATTGCCATATGCCATTTCCAAAAGAAAAAAATAAATAAAAATCACTTTTCTGCCTGCCAAAACCTCTGCTTCCCCATGCCAGGATCCTGCTAGTGGGAAACAGGAGAAGCTGGAATGTGCCCGGTAAGACCAAAATAATCCAGTCAAGTATTAAAACTTGGAATTGAAATGAACTGTCCAGGCCACTTCCACAAGCCATTTTTCTTGCCGAAAGCAGCCGGGCTGGGAGCGCAGCCGTGCCCTGCCTGCCGTGGTGAAGGCTATCAATTCTGAACTTAATCAAATCTGATCTTCCCCCAGCCAGAATGGGGCTTTTTGTCTTGGCTTGTGAAAGCTTCCTGACTTCTGGAGTAAAATACATTTACAGCGCTGAGGAACAGCCTCTTTTTTCCTTTCTAAAAGGTCTCACGTGCTTTTTTTTCTCCCCTGTGCCAAACGTGGCCTGCTATCCTCCTGATATGTTGTTCTTCACAGGCTTTGGAAAGAAGAGCTCACTGCTGGGAATATTATCAATGCACAATAATGATCTGTAGCCCACAGATCCTAACTAGTCGCACATTATTTAGTTCACATCCATTACAGTTTATAAATTAACAGAGATGTCATTTTCTGCATCAAAAAAAAAAAATCAATGTATATTTACTGTCTTTTTTTTATTCAAATAGATTTTAAATACATAGAATCTACAGACACAATACAAAAATCTGTATAAGTTAGGCAATGCATCACAGGAGTGACCAAAAACTCAACACAATTTACCTTGGCAAAATGACAGAACCTATTTCTGCTTTTCTGCTGGCTGAAAATGTAACAAAAAAAAAAATTTAAAAAAAAAAAAAAATCAGCCTTTAATGCGTTTATTAATTTCACCAAACGTACTTGAAATGTTGTTTTCCATAGCGGTATTCATTATTCCTTTTTGTGTTTCAGGCTTACTCTTATTTATTTTTTCCATTTTGTTTTTACACCAAGGAGACTGCAGTCAAATAACACTCAGCAACTCATTTCCTCTCTTTGGACTGAAAAATTAAACAGATACTCAATTATGACAGTGAATTTAGAAAGGAGGGCTCCAAGGGCTCGAAAGAACATGTCTGAGATAATATGATGCTTCTAAGAATATTGCAATCACATCCAAGCAATCACCGAAGCGTGCCATGTAACTACCTCCTCAGCTAATATGCTTTTTTCTCCGTGATGACTAATCATGTTCTATTAAACAGCAGTAATGCTGGAAGAACTCAACTATACAAGTGTAATGAAGCCAGTATTCTCCCCGGACAGATTAGCTACAACTGATTTGACACATACCATCATAGGAGCTTCAAACCTGACAAACTCTGTGCTTGCTTCTGATTTATGCCGTCAAGCTCTTCAGGAGAAGAGAATGGAAATCCAGGCGTCGCCGCGTTCGGTAGAGGTGAAATGTTCTGATGTGCTTCACTGTCAGTTAGGGAAAGTCACCGTCTCTCCTTCCTTCTGCTCCGGCTCGCCTCTCCCCCCGCCCGTCCCTCGGCGGTGCCGGTGCCAGGCGCGGCCCCGCGCCCTCCCGGCCCGGCGGCGGGCGCTGAAACAACGGCCTGCCCGCAGCCCCCCGCGCTCCTCCTCGGCCCCCGCGCCCTCCGCCTGGGACTCGGGGGTGCACCGACGGGAAAAGGGAGAAGGAGAGTTACCAGACTCGCGGAGCGGAGCTGTGATGGGGATGGAGGAATGCGAGGCTGCGGATGTGGCTCGGGTCAGCGAACACGCGAGCGAGCTCCCCTCAGATGATGGTGGGCATCCTGCCGCCGCTGTTGTTGCGGTTGTTGTTCTTCCTGGACAGGTTTGGCGTGGCCATGAGGGCGAAGCGCTCGTCGGGGCAGCCGTACTGCAGCAGGACGTCGATGCACTCCTGGCTGGAGGCCTGGCGCGCGTAGGCCAGAGCCGTGTTGCCGTGGGCGTCGCGCGCCATCACGTCCACGCCGTACTGCGGGGCGAGAAGAGGGGGGCAGTTGGGAGCTGTGGCGTTACAAGTTTGGGAGCGGGTTCGGGATTGGATTTAAGGGAGCATGAGGGAGCGGCCTGACAACACGAGCACGGCAGCACCGGGCCGCGCACAGACAAAGCGTTTCTCGAGGGAGGGAGTCCCACGTTCGGGATAAAATCTGCCCCAGCGGTATTCCAAGCTAAGGGAATCTCTCCCTCCTCGTTTCCCGCGCTCTCCTTCACCTTCCAACAAGCAGCAGAGAGGCAGAAAGGTGCTTTTGCACCACGGTGCCACCCTTGGAGAGCGTGCAGTGTGACACACCCAGCCTCAGAGGACCCTCCAGGAGCAGCCCCGGCACGTGCTGCTGAGGGGCAGAGCCCAGGCCCCCCCAGCAGGCCCTGCCCTGGCAGCGAGTCCTTACCCAGATGAGGAGCTGCACCAGCACCACGTTGCCCTTGCGGCAGGCCAGGTGCAGGGCTGTGCGCCCGTCCCCGTCCCCGCAGGTCTCGTTCACCTCCTCCCGCGTGCCGTGGGCCAGCAGCAGGATCACCGTCCGCAAGTCCTCCTCGGCCGTGGCCCTCAGCAGATGCTGGCCCAGAGAGAGCTCCAGGCACTGCAGCGGGGCCAGGAAGAGCTTCTGCTCGTATTTTGCGCGTATCCAGAGCTCCTTTTCTTCCCTAGGGAAGCCAAAGGGGACAGGTCACTCTCACCTGGTGTCGCAGCCAACAGTGCTCAACCAACAAGGAGGTTATTTCCCCTTTCAAATTTATGTCAAGAAAGCCCTCACTGGAACAGTTCACTCAAACCTTAGGAACAGTTCACCCAAACCTTGTATTTTTAGCAATATTTTGTGTTGTCCACCTTACTGTTCCTGAGCCAGAGCTCGAGATCTTCCTTGATGGATGCTGTGCTCACAGGGTTGTAGGAGCACAGCAGCCAGGAGGGCTTAAAAAACCCTGGGCCAGCAAGGGGTCAGGGCAAGAGCCCTCGCTGTCACAACGACCAAAGACACAACAAGCAGCCAGGTTCTGCTTTAAGGCTGGAAAATACACTGCAGAAAAATGCACCCAGTTTCTGTATCTCAGACCAGAAGTAACCAAATGGGGGCTTTGTCCCCCTCCAAGTTGAGTAATGTTCCCAAAGGCGTATGGATGATTCCTCTTCCCAAAATTCAAACCAGTCCTTTGAAGCACCTTTTCCTCCTGTTTTATCAAAGAACCATGAGAAGCTTTTTGGTGCTATCAGGTTACAGCAGAACAAGGACTACAAACAAGGCCCTCCACTCACCATTTCCAAAATTACCATACAATTACATGATCTGAGAGCACCAGGCCCAGACAAAGTCCCATTTAGAGGTCCCTCAGGTAATCTGCTCAGCCTGTGAAAACCACAAACATCACCTGAGCCAGGCAACTGGGTCCTGGTGACAGATCCTCTCCTCTGGAGTACAAAAGGCCAAGCTCTGTTTACGCCTTTCAGCCGTGTTTACACTGCTCCCAGTAATCTAGTGTCAGGTTAGCCCTAATCTGTTTTTAAATACTTATGTAAACATCTCCTTCCACCAGCAAATCTGGATTAGTTTTGCATCATTTCCTGGGACATGTGGAGTGACCTTGCTGTGACCTGCCTGGATGCTTTCAGGCACAGCTTCCCAAAGCAGGCACAGCTTCCCTGCCCCGGCCACAGTTCACCCCACAAACAGGGCCAGGGCTTTTCTTCAGAGCAAAAGTGCAAACAGAAAATTAACACAGAGAGTGCTTCTTTCACCTCAAACCTCTGAATGACTCTGCAAGCTAAAAGACACCAAAAAAAAACCCTCTACAACCCGTTTGGGCAGTTGCAAATTAACCTTTGATTGCAGGATCTGATCAATGGAGTATCACTGCAGGTATTCCAGATGGAGAGGAGGAAGAAGAGGAGTTCTGTTATCAGAATTTTAATTCATGGTTTTTCTAACTACATTTTTTTAAAGGTAAAAAGCCAAACTAGAACCAGTGCCACGAAAGGGGATAAAGTAACACGCAATTATCTGCAATAAAATTGGCATTCTTGCAACAGTTCTACTCCCAGTTACCATCCAGATTATCTTCAGGGATGTTAGCAAAGATCTCACATGATTTTTAAACACACACAGGTATTGAGAGTATAACCAACACATCCACTACACATTTAAAACGTTCCAGACTGGAAAATGAGGTGCTTCAACCAGTGCTGCTCACCCACAGTAACACAAACCAGAGCTCTGGGAGTTTATTTTTCATATGTCCATACATCCTAAAGGCAAAATATTCCTCAGAAATGTAAGCAATATTTTTTTTTTGGCTTAGTCAAGGGTCTGCAAAGGAATCCCCCTCTCCCCCAGACCATCTCTGGAGTGAGAGAAGCTTTTGGTTCCTATCAGAGCACTGGTTGCTGTAATCACCATGGCTCAAGAAAAAGTCCCTTTCTATTTAGAAAAAAAGCTGCTTGACACGAGTCTCCCACTTCCAACCACCATTCAGCCTAATCTGTAATAGTGATGCTAAATAGAGAAACTGCTTAGTTCAGGCAGAGGCTCCCAAAGCTTGAGGCTGCTGGTTCACAAACCTATCAGCATGAAATTCACATTTGCTGTGCATTGCATGGGCAATCCTGATGCTCCTGGAGAATGCAAGAAAGAGAGAACAGTCCTGCTCAGTTTTGTCCTACTGCCTCAGAAGGCTGGGGAAAGAACAGGAAACTCTTTACAAGTCAATGTCACAGGAAGGGGAATGTGCTGCCACTGCCTCAGTGCTGGGCATCAAATGACTTCACTCAGTAAGATCCAGTTCCACCTCTGGAGTCACATCAAAAGCTGTGGTGGAACTATAAATCAAAATAAAGGTGCTCCAGAGGCCCTGGGCAATTGGGGCAGCACATCACTGACATCAGTATGGAGTGAGATCTAGGTCTTTTTCAACAGTACAAACTGGGCACAAGAAAGTCTTGGATTTCAGGGTAGAAAACAAAACCTCATCAGAGGAAGGAGGAAAAGCACACTGGACTACACCTCATGGACAGCCACAACACACAGGGACTGCTTGCCAACGAGCATCTAGAAAGCCAGTGTCCACAAACATCCTCCCTCCACCTCTGGCACAAACTATTTAATAAGTCCTGGGGACTTTCGTGGGAGACGGCTGCAGCTCTGCCGCTCGTGTTCACCTCAGAAACCCTGACAACAAGACATAAATACTGCAATTGTTGCTCTGATGCCCAAATTTCACTTCTGGGATCCACAGCTTGTCTTGGTTGAGGTTTCATCTCCCCCAAGGAAGGCCAGTCCAAGAGCAGAGTTGTCAGCAGTAGATCACTTAACCTCATTGCAGTTCCCTGGAGGACCACTGCTCACATCCCCTGTTAGTTAATGAGCTAAAAAATGAATTATTGGAGCGGTCAGCAATAAGCAGGAAGAGGAGGCACAGTGTTTCATTTCAGCCAGCACTGACATACCTTTAAATAAATCAACTGAGTAAGAGTACGAGGAAGTGTGAGGGAGAGCAACTCATCAGGAGAAAGACCACTGAACCAGTCCCTAAAATAAAGGCCAGTAAATACTTCCCTCTTTTACTTCCTTAACTGCAATCCTGGCAATTCCAAATGACCCCCTCCATACCAGACACTTCCAGCTATAGCTGTCCAAGTCAAACCAAGACTCTTTCAATGAACTTTCAACAGTGCAGTCCTTGTCTCAGAACCAAATCAAAGCTGGTGTGCTGTAGAAGCAACATCTTCACATGCTCAGATGGTCCCAATGGCACCAAACTCTGGACAAAGCCCGAGCTGCCTCTTTCTCATATGCAGCAAAATGAAAAGATTATAAGCTCCTAGATAAACCTAGAGAAATGAACAACAGAGCTCTAAGGTCAGATGTTCTTTGAGGCTTTTCTCTCTAAATATCTGCGTTCAAACCCTGATCTGTATCTGCTGGTACGGACTCCAAACCTCACTGGTTACACAAGGGGAAATATGGCAGAAGATCACTGCAAAGCACTCTACAGAACCAGGATTGAGTCACTAATCTTGTCCAGAAAGCACCGCCAAGCTCTCTGCTTCTGCAGGAGTCTCCATCACTCATGAGCCCCAAGAATACACAGTGGTGTGAACAACAAAATCCCTGCTGCAGCAGCAACACTGTACATAGGTAAAAGGTTATTAGAAACAGATGAAAATTTCAGTTCTCGGTTTATTTTGATCTAATTAGGTGCTTGCTCCTCAAGATAATGTCCAATTATTTAAATTACTCTGCCAGCCACATCACATCATTATTATGTGGAAACATAAATAGTGGGCACTGGAAGGGGGGAGGGTAAGCAGGGAGCATCAGAGAAGAGAAAACGCAGATTTGCTTTGAGCACAGCCTTGCTCCAAGAGCTGCACTGCGTTCTCCAGCTCTGGATTTGCACTGGAGATGCTCCTTGAGGAGCCCACATCCTACAAAGCTCAGCCCCATCATGCGGTGCACTGGGTTTTCCACCCTATTCCACCCTACAAATCCCATCAGAAGCCTCATCCTGCTGGTATCCACTCTCCATCCCGACTCCTCCTCGCTCCCATCCACCTCTGCCTTCATCTCCATTTGTCCCTCACAGATACTTGGTGGACTGACATCAGGAGGCAAACATGAAGAGGATGTGCAGGGTGGGAAAAAAAAGTCATGTTCATAAGTGACCCAGAACTGCCTGTGTAGGCAAGAGCACGTGGCTGAACACCCTGGGAACTTGTCATCAGAATTCCACAGCTCTGGAGCAAGAGCAGCCTTGCTCTTCCCAAAGCATGGCTAAAAGGATGACTAAAATGTTGTGTCGTTATCCAGAGTTACTCACCACTTGTTAAAAAGCTGGATCAAATTCTGAAGGTTGTACTAGAAAGACAGTGGACAGCAGATATTTACCATGGCACAGCACTGATTTCCTACCACCAGATATAAGAGCAGGCTTCTTACAGGCACTTTGAAGTGAAGTTTTATCCTCCACACACCTCTGACAACACTGAAAAGCTCCTGAATTTTTTTCATCCTTTCTTCTCTCTTGCTAAAGGAACTAATTCTGTTAGAGAGGAGGCCTCTCAGTGGTGCCTCCATGGTCGCTGTGCAGGTGCTGTGCCCGTGTGTTGCCATTTCTGGTTGCTCACTGAAGTACAACCCTTTAATGCCGCGGTAACCTGGCCAGCTCAGCAAGAGCTCTGCCAAATTTCCTCTCCTGTTGGCCAGCTGACAAGGTTAATGTGTCTCTTCCAAGAAAATGAAGTAAATCTAACCCACTGCACACCTCCCAAACTCCTGGAAGAGCCCCAGGATGTGTCATTAGCTTTGTGGTCCAGCACGCAAGGAGCACACATCACCTAATGACTGGTGCCGGGCAGCTGGATGTGCCGGGGCTCCACGATCAAACAACCCCCTCTGTGATGATCCCAGTAAATTGCACCGCTTTGGACAGAGCTGGGGTTGGGATGGGGAAAAGGAAAACCTCGGAGGGGGCGGGGTGGGGACGGGATTGAAATGTTGGAGAAAGGTTCACGATGCTTTTAATTGCAACAGCAAAAGGGGGGAGAAGAAGAGAGGGTGAGAAGAAAGGGGCTAGCAGCAAGGAATTTCCAAAGTGCCTTCCTGCCCTGAGCAAAGCAGGAACTGGGAGGAGAGGCATGGAAGAGGAGCTGGGAACAATATGCTGAGAAAACACAGGGGCTTCCTCTCTCTCTGCAGGAGAAGACCCCTCTGCTGCATTGCAAAGGCAGCGCTGAGCAGCTGAGCGGCTCCGCGCCCCGCATGCCTTCTCCACCCGGCCGCGTTGCTAAGGGGGAAGGCACGAGTGCACCGGGAATATCCAGGTCCCTGGCAAACAAGAGGGCTCCAGACAGCAAACAAAGACCGATGGGTATTTATCCCTTAATTATGGAGAGCTTTGAAGAAACAGGGCCACTGTAAATCCCGCCTGCCGAGGGAACGGACCGCGATTTATGCGCACTGGGGCAAAGAGGAAATAAATATCTCTCTGGCTCCTGATCAATATTATGAGTGTTTTGCCAACCTACATGGTGTTTTATGAGCTGTAAGGACAGAAAGGGATCATTAATAATTAAATAAAGTCAACCTATTAAGCTTATTACTTCTTACAAGTTAAACATCCCTGACGGATGAAGGGCAGCCCCACAGGAAAGCTGCAGATCAGCCAACCCGAGTCTTGCCTTGGACTCTGCTCCAAGTGAGCAGTGTGGTAACTCAGCCTGGAAATCATTTGGTTACTGCCTGATGGGGAACTTATCTGCCCAAGGACTGTGTTCAACCCACTCTTCAAATTTTTGTCCAGGAGACAGACAATTCAGTGCTGCAGAATCATGCCACATCCAGGTTACTTCTCCTACTCTCGGCCCTTTTCAACCAAACCAAACCAAACCAAACCAAACCAAACCAAACCAGCACAAATCCCTGGAAGTGTTCAAGGCCAAGCTGGCTCTGAGTAACCTGGTCTAGTGGAAGGCGTCCTTGCCCACGGCAGAAGGTTGGAAGGAGATGATCTTCACGGTCCTTTCCAACCCACACCATTCCAGGATTCTAGGAAATCAAGGCGGTTTCCCACCAGCAGCACCTTGTGCTGTCAGGGATTCATTTCCTGAAGCCCTCAGCTCTAGACCTTCTCCACCACTAACTCTCCTATTCAATTTTTCAGTTTTCCTTTCACAGCTGTGTGTTTCAGGGGAAAAAAAAGCCCTGCTGTGTGTGAGGGACAGAGATCACTCATTTGTGCAGAGCTCAACGTGCTTCTCAAAATAATCACATCTTGTCTGACGCTTACCAGTATCATCATTATTTGGATTCAGTGGAGCTCCTCCAACTTTTTCCCTCTCTCCTGGCAGCATTCCCCTACACAGGGCTCCAAAACAGCTGCTATTTCTGCACTTGTAGGTTACCCCTCTGTGGAGTGTAAGCAGCACCACTCCTTGAAGTGTTAATACACCTGCAGGATTTATCGCTGCCCAACATTAACAACAAGCCTGGCCAAGGCATCAAGGTTTACTGAATCAGGCTTTTCAGATAAATACCCACCAATTGTGGGCTCTGATTTATCACAGAAAATTGCAGCCAACTTCTGCTTTGATTGCATGACATTCCATCTAATAATTTTTAAGGTTTACTCGATAAAATATATCACACGTGAGGTTTACTCCATGTGAAGTTAAGCAAAAACTGTGTGACACACAACAGCAGCAGGTACTGTGGGTACTAAGACAAGGCTTATTAAGTTGAGAATAAAGATCCTATAATAAAGGGTGATAACTCTAAGCCCTGCAAGTTAAGTCCTTTCTCAATAAAAATCCAGGTTTTTACTTCATTCTGTACAACTGTGTGAAATGAAAACCATCCCATGAGATTTAATAAAAAGCTTGAAGAATGTCACAAGTTGTTCTTTTCCTCTAACCCCAAAGAATTTTTTTAAACAGCATTGCCAGCAACATTTCAGAGGGAAAAACCCTAACAATGGTGAACCCTAAGGATTTAGAGCTCACCACTGCCCTGAGGAGACCACAAAGACAATCAGAGGGCTGGAGCACCTCTGCTATGGGGAAAGGCTGAGAGGATTGGGAAATGTTCAGCCTAGAAAAGAGAAGGCCCAGCCAGGGGAGACCTAGTTGTGGTCTTCCAGTACCTGAAGGGTGTCAGCAATAAAAATGGGGAGAGCTATTTACAAGGGTCTGGAGTGACAGGACAAGGGGGAATGGGTTTAAAGTGACAGAAAGTAGGTTTAGATGGGATACTGGGGAGAAATTCCTCCCTGTAAGGGTGGGCAGGCCCTGGCACAGGGTGCCCAGAGCAGCTGTGGCTGCCCCTGGATCCCGGGAAGTGTCCCAGGCCAGGTTGGACACTGGGGCTTGGAGCAACCTGGGATAGTGGAAGGTGTCCCTGCCTGTGGCAGGGGGTGGCACTGGATGAACTTTAAGATCTTCTCCAACCCAAACCATTCTGTGATTCTGTGATTTTAAACACACAGCTTGGTGAAAATAATTTAAAAAGCACTGTGAAGAGAGGAGAAAGATGGATTTCTCCTAAGGTTTGTAATGAGAGACTTTATGGGAGTCTGGAATGCAAAAACTAGGAACAACAGCTCCCTTACACCCACTCTCTGCTGACCAACAGGAAAGCTCCTGAGTTCAGGATCCGATTCCTTTTATATGCTGGCACATCAGTATAAAAGTAAACATCCATGCAAAATTTAACCTAAACCATATCACTGTGCTGGCTACCCAAAAAAAAGGCTGATAAATAAGTTATTACTGTGTGGTTCTAGACACAAAAATGAACTGCTTCCATTTCTTGAGTGGTCAACCTCAACCCTTGGGCACACCACAAATATTACTTAAAAAAAGCCAAAAGCTGTAACAGTTGCATGGAAATGCTAAAACCAAGGAGTATGTTTGCTTCTTGCCTGTTTTCAGTAATAAATATATACATGCAGGGAATAGTAATTGGAAACATGTACCAAATGCATTTCATTAGTTGTGTATAACCACACTTAACCTGATGTCTTAAGTGTATAAATCAAACTGCGTTGTGCCAGTACCTAAACACAGACTGGAAGTTTCAATTTGCCATTTGATATACAGTCACTCAGGTTGGAAAACTCCATGAATTCCCAATTTGTTAACACTAATTTTCTCCTATGGCAAGGCCGTGCTCAATGCAGCAGTTTTAAGTAGCGCTCAGGAAACCATTACTTATTTTTTTGAAAAGGGGGGAAAAAAAAAAGAAAGAAAGAAGATTCCCTTCTCAAAGGTGGTGGATGGGGAGCGACACACAAATATTGCAATGCATAAATCTCAGTGATCTGTGCCACGTGAGGTGCCCCATCCCTGGGCAATGTGGTGTGGAGCAGGGCTGTGCTCCTCCCATCACAGCACATTAGGGATGCCATAATAGTCCCTGGTGTGAGCTGCTTTGGAACGGATCCCATGGCAAATGCCGCGGAAGAGAAATGGAGCTTCTCCTCTGCTCACCCTTATGGAAAGTGGAGGAGCAGCAGAACTGTGAGTGCCCTATAAATAATGAGGAGGGGGGAAAAAAACCCTCAGAGGGGGCTGACAAACTTCCAGAGTAGAAAGAATCACAGAATCCCCAGGTTGGAAGAGACCTTCAAGATCATCGAGTCCAACCCATGCCCAGCTCCTCAACCAAACCCTGGCACCCAGTGCCACATCCAGGCTTTCTTTAAACACATCCAGGGACAGTGACTCCTCCACCTCCCTGGGCAGCCATTCCAG
>VXBQ01016171.1:28795-96025 GCA_013400175.1 Phainopepla nitens
GGACATGCTCAAGGGTCTCAATGCCCTAAGAGATCTCAAATGCTTGAGGCTTCCATCACAGAATCAATAAGGTGGGAAAAGACTTCTAGGACCATCAAGTCCAACCAATCCAAAATAGAAAAAAAGACACTGTGGGCTCCAGGAGAACCTGATCTTTACCCAAGGATCCAAAACTGGAAGAGGACGGTCTAATTGCAATGCCTTACAAAGACCTTCAGAAATGTTTCTCGATCCTTTGTTAACAGTAACTCCTATGGTTTGGTTTGCAAGGAAAAACAAGTCCTTTCAAAGGGCTTTAATGGTATTTTAATTCCAGTAGAAGCAGTAAGATGATGCTCTTTGGAGTATTTGGGAAAAAAAACACCCTCCAACCATTACACTGAATTTATGTAAGACATAAAAGAGAAAATACAAGTAATAAATGTTGTACTTGAGCACAGAGTCTGAAGAAAACCACATTTGGAGCAGCAAGCAAAAAAACCCAACTGCTTGCTCTGCACAAGTCAGCAGCGGGAGGCAGGCAAGTTTGGAGGGGAAGGTCCAAGGGCTGGGAAGCAGCCGGACAATCCCTGTGGGCAGCATTTCAGGACCCACCTTCTAAAGATGCTGCAGGGACCAACTCTGCTATCCAACTCTTCCCAAGTGACCTGGAGCTCTCCCTTCTGCTCCCCTCACCTTCTGATGTCTCCTCATTTGCATATCAAGTATCACAGAATCCTTAAGTTTGGAATAGACCTCCAAGATCAAGTCCCACCTTCAACCAAACACCATTGTGCCCAAGGCACTTATTTCTGTGTCCACTCATTTTTCTGAACACTTCCAGGGATGGTGACTCTTCCACCTCCCTGGGCAGCCCTTTCCAATGCTTAACCACTCTCTCAGTGAAGAAATTTCCCTAATATCCAATCTGAACTATCTCACTGATGCCAAGGACTCTACAGAAATTGCTGATGTCATCAGAGTCTTCCATCAGTCTAATTTATTGATGGTTATTTTTATTTAGAAAAAATGATGCCTTTTTTGGCAAGTTGGAGATCCCATTCAGCAAGTGATGGGACTTCACCTCTGTTTTAGCTGGTTGCAGGGGTTTGATGCCCTTCTCAAATCATAAATCTTAACTAGTTAAAAAAAGAATGTTGGTAGACCTGCTCATGTTTCTGGAAAAGCAAAATGGATGAATAATTTCCTTAGAATAAAAAGGGATGAAGACTTGAGAATCCTCAGAAGTTAACATCAAGAGAAATCAGTGAGGTTCCTCTGACTAAAAACTGAAATCTCAATGCATTTTTTTTTGTTGGTTTGTGTATTTCCAATAAGGGGACGCGCAACTCTGGGGTTGCCCAAATGTGTCCCAAAACGGTGAGATCAGAGATGGATGTGGCTTTCAGAAGACAGAAGGGCTCAGGTCCTGCTGAGGCTTCTCCAATACACCTCTGCCTGTTAATCACTTGCAAAGCTTTAGGCTTTTATGATTTACAAGCCATAAGGTGGATGTTTGACAGTGAGGAACCCACAGAAAACCTGACAGCAAAGAAAATCCGGACTGGAGACACCTGCCAAAAGGGATAGCAAGTTCCACTTGGAGAGCAACTCAGAGAGAGCTGTGCAGGGGTTTAAAAGCTGAATTAAAGCCAGAATTGAGGAATTAAAGCCTCTTGCCCAAGTGTTCTTGGTGCGTAAGTGCTCTCTCTCTCTCTCCCCCCCAGCTATTCCCTGTAAATCCCTCTTCAGGACACATTTGGAAATTATTTAAACAAGATAAAATATCCCTAATCTGTTACCAATTAGAAGAAACATGTGAATATTATTTTCTAATTTGTGACTCAATCTTAAAAGTGAATTCACTGAAATAATTACACTGGCTCCTGAATATTCCTATTGTGCTCCTGAAAAAAAAACCCACCAAAACCCAACAGTGGGTATGTCCTCTACTGCCCGAGATGCCCTGGGGCTGAATGTATCAATAAGAACCATCAAAGCCCTGGATGTGGACTGCCAAAAAGCTGTAATTTCTGCTCCCTGGCAGCTGCAGCCCAAGGGTTGCCAAACAGATTCGTTCCCTCCTAATGGTCTTTGTGCAGTTTGGGTTTGTGGTGAGTCAGGATGAGCCAAGGAGGCCCAAGCTGAGTGGCCAACACAAGGTGTTCAAATTGTCCATTACACAAGTGACCCCTTCCAGTTGTAGGAGCTCTGAGCCAGAATTTATGAGAGCAGCAGTGGAGATCTCTTTGTAAAACCCAGACATGGCACCACTTGAGTGAGTAACTCCTGAAAATTGGTAATTTCCTGGTGGTTAGCAGGAGAAGGCCCACCAATAGGGAAGCAGAGGCTGCTAATAAATTTATAGTGTGTTATATGCCAATTAGACCCCCTCAGCCCTTCAAGAGGCAGCAGCACCAATCAGGTTATCATTCCACAAATGTACTCTTTAGGGCTGAGCTCATCACAAATCAATCCTGCATTTCAAGTGCAATTTTCATTAGCGTTACCCGGGACTGCACTGGTGAAACAAAGCAGGTAGGTATTTTCCTTCTCCCCTCTGAGCACCTTTCCCCGATGTCTCGTGCACAGCTATTTGCTCCTCCTCATGCACAGCCCCATCTCAACTTCAAATGGTAAATAATCATTTTGAATACCACATTAATCCTGCGCCGAACCAGATTTATTACACGCGTCACATGCGGGAGTTTTGCCGTCACTCGCAAGCCAGCCGTGAACCCCACGCTTAAATTACATCCTTGTACCTGACCAGGCACCATGCAAGGCTCTGTCAATATCAGGAGTCAGCAGCTCCCTCAGCTTCCCACCCTGTGACATCCACAAGTGCCAGGACAGCCAACAGAAAAAGGAACAATACAGCAATAAATACTCCGTAAGGTTTAGTATCTGCTTTAAATCTCTGGTCCCAGCTTAAACTACAGCTTTTCCTCTGTGCAATCAACATTGTATTTTGGATGCTCTTCTTTGCTTCATTTTTGCTGAACAAGGCCAGAAACAGCCTTTAGTTATAGCTTTGTAACCTACGGCAGCACGGACATGCCTCCTGCTCAGGAACACAGGGCAACCTGAGTCACCAGGAATGCCTTTGCCTTTTCTTTTGCTTGTCAAGCCAGGTACAGACCGTGAAGAAGCACATGCAGAAACCTATCAGAGAATATCCTGAGTTGGAAGGGACCCATAAGGACCATCAATTCCAACCCCTGGCCCTGCATGGACACCCCAACAACCCCACTCTGTGCATCCCTGAGTGTGGTATCCAAACGTTCCTTGAACTCCTGCAGGCTTGGGGCCATGACCAACTCAACCTGACCCAACCCTAGGTGAGGTTACAAAGGTAATATCCATGTTAGGTGGACTTAAAGAACAAGGACCTCCTAATGCAAGAATTCCCAAAGAAACCTTCACTTCCCTGCTTCTCAGCCAGATAAGGCCCCCTCAAGTCATAGCAGGACCAAATTTTAGCTCCTAAACCGCTCCTGCCCCCAACTCATTTTAAATTTTATGGAGTCTCTTCACAAAAAAAAAACGCAACGTAGGAAGAGCAGTGCCTGATGCCTCAAGCCTTGGGCTGTCACCTGCATCTTATTTCTACTTAACCTCTTAAATAACATTGGAATTCACTTTGTCCCCTGATGGGCGCTGTAATGAGAACCTCCTGTCAATCACGGCTCCATTAGCCGGGACAGACTTTCACTTCCTGAAACAATTTATTGGATTTCCAGAAGCGAATGGGCCTTGCTCCTTTTGAGGCGGGTTTTTTTGGGGAGCTATTCAGCGGGAGCGGGTGTCCTTTCTGTCCCTGCTGAGTGGGGCATTGTTCCCCCCACTGGCTCATGGAAACGGCTTCCTGAGCTGACCCACCTCTCCTTGTCCCGGCCAGGCCGAGTGTTTGCCAAAAACTTCTTTGGGCTGCTCAGTTCACCAGCCCAACACAAAACCCACCAGCTGTTTCCAGCCACTGGGGCAGGGGGAGAAGCCAATCCTGTTGTTAACCCCTTCCCAACAAAACCCCGGAGACCTGGAGACTGTTATCCCCAGGGCAGAGGAGCGGGACTCCGAGGTAGCTCCCTCTTCCTTAAAAAGCAGGATCTGTTCTCATTTAGCATGAAACTAAAGGCAATTTTGTTTTCCTCTTCCTCTCTCTTGGTTACAACTCAAATTGCAGCTCAAAGGAAAAATCTTACTAATAGAGGCTAAAACCACTTTGCTTGAAACATTATCTTGAGAGGAGAATTTCCATTTCTCCAAGTGTGTGCAGTCCTTACGAGGTTCATTTGCAATGAGTCTATCTGTTTTGATGAGATAATAAAATGCATTTTATTCAAAAATATCTCCATTTCCACCCCCCCCGCAAAGGAATTTAAATGGTCAGTTAATCTTTCTGCTTCAGAAACAGCCCACTGAGTAAATAAAAGAGGGCTCAAGATTATATAAACCAAGATTTTTTCCTATTCTAACACTGGTCTCAAAGACTAAAGTACAGATGTACCTGGGCATTGGCTGTGTGCCTTTTTAGTACAAATTAGTTTAACTTTTAGCCTGGGAAAGGGAAAAAAATGGAAACAAGATGATAGTTATCTCCAGCCTTCTGTGATTTTCGAGTCAATAGTAAATGGGGGGACTCGTTAGTGCCATAGTGATCCAATCAGGATGAAATTATGCAGTCATGTAAGAAATAATATCTATTAGGCTAATTTAATCAACGAATACTTTACAGATGAATTAGAATGCAGAATCCAATTATTTCAAACATTTGGACTGTCAGCCGCAGTGTTTTTGAAGCAGTGCAAGGGGAGGAAAGGAAGGCTTAAGGATCCTTTCAAGACGAGGGAGGCTGGCCTGTGTTTGTAGCAGGAGAGCTGAAAACAGCAGAAAAACTGACAACCACAATCAGCACCTTCTGTGGCTGCTGGGGCACCTTCCTCTGGGATACTGGCATGGACAGATTGATCTGCTCTTGGCACTGGCTCACAATGACTGTCCCAAGTCTTGGTAATTTCCCCTGGCCAATCACCCTTTCAAAGGAAGTTTTACATTCTCATGTCAAGGGATCTTTTGTTACTGGGAAGATGTGCCCCTGGGTTGGTGCACAACATCCTGGTGCTGCCCAGCTCCATGGATTACACGTGACATTAATTCCCTTGGAGAACCAAAGTGCTGTTTTATGGCACCATGCAAAGGGAAATGGGACAGACAGAACTACTACCAGAAGGGGAAATTAGTTTAAAACGCTACTTGGAAAAAAAGGAGGGGACAAAACTGGGGGCTGTGAGTACACAAACCATGATCCAGCCTGACCCAACATGTGCTCTGCTGATGCTTTGTGATAGAATCATGAAGCTTGCCAGAAAACCATCACTGCTCCACCACGGAGACTTAGGGATTGGCTCCTTGCTATAGAGTAAAGGCACACTGCATCCTCTCTGTGGAGAATTTTCTCCCAGTCCACTGGAATTGCTGTTTCATAAAGAAACAAGAGCAGCCACCTTCTGCATTTTGAATAACAGAATGGTTTGGGCTGGAAGGTACCCTCAAGACCATCTCATTCCAACCCCTTTGCTGTGGGCAGGGACACCTTCCACTACCCCAGGTTGCTCAGAGCCTTGTGGAACTTCTCACACACATGTCCAGCCCCATCACACATGGCCTGCCCATCTCATTTACCATCAGAGCATTTATTTCAAGACCTGAAGATGGCAAAGGTGCATGTTTTGCTCAAGTCTACAGCACAAAGAAATGACATTTTTCCTGTTCTCTCATCATTAGCAGAAGTCACTTGTTTGTACAGAGAAAAGCAAGGCTACAAGAAAGTGATGGATACTTTACCATGTGGAGGATCTTTCACAAAGAGCTGAATTTGCTTCACAATGGAGCTTAAACTGAAAAAATTCATTTCACTCTCTGGGTTTCGGCATTTCTTTTGACTATTTGAGCAATATCATGAAGGATAGAGCAAACCTGGTGCCTGCTGCAGAGTGTGGATGCCCCATTGCTCTGTAAGGTCTGCGCTGCGATTCCCAACGTACCTGTGATCCAAACATTTTTCTGCCCTGTCATCTGGAGCGGCAAATGGACTCTCTTGCTTATTTAAACAGTTAATGCTCTTCTGATGCCCAAATTATGCCTGTTTCCTGTGATGGATTAGCACAGGATACAGCAGTGACAATTTTCTGCAATCTGCGCAATATCAAGTTTTGATTACTTCAGGTGGAAAAAGTAAAGTTATAAGCAAACTGATTGATAAGGAGCAGAGGAATACTTCATGTGGTGGCTCATTGGGAGGCTTGATGAATGCCTGGCAGGACTTTGATGAGTCCCCACAGAAGACATGCAATAACTCTGAGGAGATTTAAGGTATTTATTGCTCAAATAAAACAAAACCAAGTGACACGAGTAGGTGAAGTAGCACCGGGTGATTACAATCTGCTGATCAAGACCAAGTGCAATTCCAATTTTTTTGCAGAGCAAAAAAACAAACTAATTCCCTAGCTTGCCTACAGAACACTGATGGTTATTTTGGGAATTCTGGATGCTGGCCTTCTTCAACAAGGAATGTGCTTGTTCCAGAGTCAGGTCTTTATGGCAGATTATCTTCCAGTTAATGCTGGCAGTTTTGGGTGGCAAATTATTTAGCAGTACCTTCTTAAGATAAAATGATAATATCTATCTATCTATCTATCTATCTATCTATCTATCTATCTATCTATCTATCTATCTATCTATCTATGTCACAAAGCTATAATACATATAAAATATATGAAGTTGGACTTCATCATCTTGGAGGTCCTTCCCAACCTTAACGATTCTATGATTTTCTCTCCCTCAACATGCACACATTCCTTGGACCCCACTCCCTTCCAGCAGCAGCTTTTCCAGCTGTGAGACTGAGAGGAATTCCCAAAGGCACCATCCCTAACATGGTGCCAGCACTGCCTGTTGCTCCACAGCAAGGTGCAGAGAGACCTCCTCTGAAGGGATGAGCTGCTCTCTCCTCAATTACACATCTCTCTCATTCAGGGCTTCCACGGCAATAACATGTCAAGAATCTCCAGAGGCAGATGTGACCCCTTTGCTCTGAAACAGTTGCTGAGCCATGTCTCTGTGAGAATCCCTAAAGCTCTCCCTGAGCATGAAGGGATTTTGTATTAAAAGCATCTTCCCCAAAACAGTTCAGACTGAGGGAACCTTCTGAGAGATACAAGGGAGGAAGGAAGCCACCAGGGAAGAGCGGGGCGCATTTGAAGGGAGGGTTGCATCAGAAGCACCTTCTCCTTCAGAGAAGGGAGCTCACTTGAGCCCACAGCACTGTTTTCCTATTAAAAAAGGCACTTGCAGTTAAATGGTGAGAAGAACTGATTTTTTTTTAATTTTCAGTTTACTATTTCTGGGTGGGGTTGATGGATGTTTTGGACAGAAGAGGCTGAAAGGAGGCTTTGTGAGCCAGGATGATTAAAACAGTTGTCGTGAGCTGAGTTTGTCTATTGTGAAAAGAAATGGGGGAGACTCCAACCAATCCATCAGCAATCCACCGCCGGCAGACGCAGGCACTGATTAGACATGACAGCTTTGCAACAGGTTTGAAATCAAAGTGCAGTAAAACTAGCCTGGCTGGCTGTGTGTGTTTGGAAAAGCTGCCCAGGAGCTACAAGGATCCTGAAGATCTTCAGCTTTTCCAATTCCAAGAGTCAGCGTGGGAACACCAGTGGCCTTGGTGGCACTCCAAGAAGGATAAAGAAGATCCTGGTAATAAAACAAAGGATGCTTAAAACTCTCAGTCTGAGAATATGATAGATTTGGAGGATTCTTTGATGTGGTATTTAGGGACATGGTGGTGCTGGGTCAAGGGTTGCACTCAATGATCTTGGAGGGCTTTCCTAACTTTACCCATTCTGTGAATCCATGGTATTTTAGATGCAAAGCACAACCCATGGGCAGGGTGTGTATTCCCAGCTATCCAAGCAGACCATGGGCCTGCTGCCTTCCCTGCAAAATGGCTGGACTTCCAGGGCCATCACATATCCGAAATCACTTGCCCTCTGCTGATATTGCTTAGGATGAGATTCGTAAGCTGTATCCACCCATTTTGTTTACTGCACAATATTCTTTCACCCTGAAGGAAAATAAATCAGTGATTATTTGTAGATCTAAACAATGTGACAGGCTTAACTTGGTATTTGGCACAGATTTTATAGTGGAAAAAAAATTGCTATTGCTGATGGGATCTGGCAATTAAAATATTTTCCATCTGACAAGCACCCAGCAGCTCCCACCAATGGTCAGAAGAAACTCTATGGAATTCCTGAGCATTTGTTTTTTAGTTGCTGGATGAGATCAGAATGGATGGAGCACTGAGAACAGCTGGGTAGACCCTAAATTGCATCTTGGTGGGCATCTGATCCCAGTCCCTGTGAGCTGAGTGCCAGCAATCCTGGCATTTGCTTATGGTCTGTCTTTTGGGAATGGCTTCCGAGGGATACAACAACCTGGCAGCTACCTCCAGTCCTGCCTGGATGCTTGGAAAAAAAGCTGCAGCTCTCTCAGAGATCAAGTGGGCAGCAGCCCCTTAACAGGAACTGGTCTATGAGCTACCACCACATGTCTAATTAATGACCCTGCCGGTCGCAGCTGGAAGAGCTGAGCTGGGGGTGATTAATTAAATTAGCTGGCAGAGGAAATTACAGTGGAAAAGCCAAAGTTTGATTGCTCCATAATTAACCACAGTGCAAATAATATCTGCATCTATAACTTCCAGCGATGAGATCAGAAGCCAATTGAATTTGGCACTGATTGAAGCTGTAAATATCCTGTGGTGAAAAATGATAGGTTTGTTCTGAAGAGAAAACTTACAGAAATGGACATCCAGCGGATGCAGGAGGGGGTCAGGGGACAGGGAGGAAAGAGCACTGGAATTAGATGTTGATCTCAGCTGATTTCTGCAGTTTTCTGCAGTGACAAGAGGACTCAACATGAAACAGGAAGAGATATTTTAAAATTTGAATGCTGTGAGATTCCTTATGAGAGCTTTGGTGAATCTGGAATGGAAAGGCCACCGAGATCATTCCATCCCTTGCCTTGCTCCACAGCCTGTGTTTCCTAGCTGTGGGAATCACTCCTTTCCTTGGGAAAAGACTGCACAGCTGAAGAAATAACCAGTCCAAACATCTCCTCCCTGTTCCTACATCCTCCATCCCCCACTCCTGCTCTTAGGAGCACTTTTTTGAACTACAAGAACCCATTTTTCCAAGGAGATCACCTCCAAATGCACGCAAACCCCTCCATCCCCTTCTCAATCATTATCATGTCATTAACCCCCTTAAGCATCTCCTGCTACTCACTGAAGACTTGAAATATTTCTTACCACTCTTCTCCAAAATTCTCTCTTTTGGCAAGTTATGGTCATGATATGCACCCACCTCAATCCTGCATCATGTTGGATTACTTTGAGTCTTATCCCTCTTCCACTGCTGGTGAGCTCTGGCTTAAAGGAAGCTCAGATTTTTTAACTGTGGCCTGAAATGCAATCCCTCAAATCCCCAAATGAGCCAAGATTTATTTCCATGCTTCTCAAACTGCTATCCAATGTACTCTTTCACAAAAACTGCATGATCCAGAAAATATTTAATTTTCATTTTTTTTAAAGCAGTAAAACCAGTTTTCCTGAGTGTTGAGTGCACTATATACACATATAAAATAGTATTTCATATTTTGTGTATTTTATACTTATTTTTATACATTGTCTTCAATTTATAATAAATATATAAGCTTGATAAATTCTTGATAAATGTGGTCAATAAAATATATACACGGCCATATTATATTTACTTGAGAAATATGTTTCTTCAAAGGGAATCCACTTTGTGTGGACCAGAATCATCTCATGAACCAAATTTGTGCCTTCTCCTGCTCCAGACCAAAACACTCCTGTGGATATTGGCACCTACTTGGCCATCAAACCCTCCTCACCAGGGCACCCCTGGCACAAAAAAACCCCTATAATTTCACAAAAAAACAATCGCACAATATTTAATCGTGAACACACAAGTCCTGCTCTGCTTTGCCATTTCTTCCTGAAAATCTGGGGAATCATAATACCAGCTAATTTTTTATGCTACTTATTTACTCCTGGCTGAAAACCCAACTTTTTGGGGTGCCCTGAGAGCCTTCCCTGTAAGCTGGATTGGTTTCTGCATGTCCCATTACGGCAGTGAGATGGTCTGGCTGTAAAAATGCAAACCAAACCTCTCCCCCCAGGACACCAAATGCACTTTCCTCTTACAAAACATCACATTTGATATTGGAGACTATTTTCCTTCCACTTCTGAGGCATTCTATGGTCTCCTCTGCCTCTTATTCCACATCTTAACACACACATTGGTATCAAACAAGCTGTGTGACTCCATAGAAGTGCAAATGTGGCAACAAACACCAGCTAAAAATCAGCTTTGGACGTGTATTAATTTCAGGAGTCCCAAAATTTTGTCAGAAGAGCAATTCTCATCTCTCATTTCACTTAGAGCATTCCCATCACACATCCTGCACATCCCTAAACCTTGCCTGCTCCTCCACACCTCCCAAACACCCCACAATGCCTTGTAAAACACACTATTCCTTAAAAAAACATTCAAAATGGTGGTGACTGATTTTTAACAAACAAAACCCTGCATTTCAAAGGGTCCTTTTGGCCGCTGAGTTTATCCAGCCTCCAAATTAATTTTGTGTGATGGTGTCCATAGCTGAAACAGAGCTGGGAGTGCCTACTCAACCCAAACGGGAGTTCCATCACTCAAAATTGCAATTGCAGTAGTATTTCAGATAAAAACATTTATTGGAATCACTATTTAAAAACATAATATAGTTTTAAATAAAAATATTTTAACTTTTCTCCTTGACCAGAAGTCCAAACAAGTAATCCCAGTTATTCTCTGTAGCTGTTTTTTTTCAATTTCTACCTTTTTGCCTGAATGCACCAGGTGAACCCAAGGAAACTCAGGAATCTATTCAGGATTGCTCTGAGCTGTGGGAGAATAAGTGGCCAAAGGAGATCTGGTGTGGAAAGGCTCAGACAAGAACATATATATCACTAGCAAAGGATTAGAGCTGCAAATTTTTACTCCACAGGGACACAATCCTGTTCTTTCCACTTGCAGAGCAGTCTTAGAAGCCTTCCTGGGGTTGTGATTTAATCGTGTGTGCACCTCAGTTTCCCAAGCCTGGCTGCTGCTGTAGAGACAAGGGAAAATACAATAAAAACATCCCTTTTGAAACTCTGGCCTGGATGAAACCAGGGAAATGTAAATCTTTTGGAGGAAAAGCAAAGTTAGCAAGAAGATTTCTAGGCCATGACATAATCATCTCTTCATCATGAAGGCTTTTTGAAGCTCAGCCCATGCACACCTTTTGAGGCTCACCAATTACCAAGACACGGCTTCTTCTCGCTCCCCAAATTCTCACACAAAAATTGCCTGAACTGTTGCCTAGCAAGGCTGACCTGGAAACAGAGACTGGGCAGAGTAAAAGAAAAAAAAGGTAGTTATTGAAAGGATCCAGCTTGGGCCATGCAAGAACCCCCTGGGGCTGCACCCAAGCAATCCAGCAATGGGCCCAAAATGGATCCTGGTCACAAGGTCTCACACTTTTATAAGCTCTGGTCCATTGGCACATTGGAGTTAATTGTCCAATTACAGCCCCAGGTTATGAAGCTCCATCCCCTTTGTTCTTTCTCTCTTCTTCACCATTGTTTACACTCTTGGGCCTAAAATTTGTCCTGGGTCCCCAGCTAGAAGGGAATTTTTTTGTCTCCCTACCCTGTGCAGAGAGCTCACCAACCCTTCACATGAAACCCAGAACTACACACTAAAACAGCCCAGAGTCTGAGAAAATATAAAAGCTAAAACTTAAGGCATCACAGTGAGAGGACTTTGCTCTGCACAGTCTGGTTAATACACACACGGAGGAGTTTAATCTCCCTCTAATTCCTGCCTCCCACCCCTCACCTGTGCTCCCCTCAGCACATTTCCACCTGCTGTTTAATTACTTGAGAGCTGCTCCGATTTCTTCTGGTCACTCATTTCTGCTGGGGCTTTGCTGCTGTCCCCCACTCCAGCACCCACACATGGAAAAATCCAGGAAGAGCATTATCCCAGATGAACAGAGAATATTTGAGAGCTGTGGGGAACCTGCATTTGGGCTGCTGTGTATATCAAGTTTCAGTCCACTCAAAAGCCGGCACCATCTTTTCACTGCTGCCCTTTTCATTCAGTTATCTTACTGCAGTCTTATCTCCCCAGTCCCTTGCCATAGGCTACCAGCTTCCTGCAGAGCCAGAAACAAAGCTCAGTCTTAAACAAAGGGGGGAAAAAAGGGAAAAAAGCACAAAAGAAAGTTGGTTACAGTTACTGTTAGGGAGCCCTGCGGGTTCTGTAGCCAGGACCAAAGCGAGGGGCTGCTGCTGCTTCTGTGCCTCGTGTCACCGGCCAGCAAAGCCACCAGGAGCACGGAGAGGCACTGCCTGCCTTCAAAGCATCCCCACCACTGCCTTCAGCCACCATCTGCTGTCCCAGGAGCTGAAACAGATCCATCCAAACGGCTGAAACAGGCAAAAATCGCAAGAGGAACACAACCACCATCACCAGCAACAACCACCAAGGGCTGGTGGTCTGTGGACACAACCTTCCCGTGACATCCCACCCAGGGAGAAGATAACCCTGGGGACACCTGCCACCCTCTCCTCAGATTTAACCACAATCAGTTTATGTATCTCTTTCACAGCAGAAAATGCAGAAACAGCACAAGGAATTCATACAGCAAGGCTCCCCCAGCACTAACCAGGAATAAACTGGCTTTGCAGCCACATCCAGAAAGCAATTTGAATTATGTTTGGTTTAAACTGCCTGGGGGAGACCTGATGTGCAGAGAGGCAGATGTGACCTCAGGGCAGGAGGAATGAAAGGAACAGGTTAAACGTCAACTACACAGAAAAGCTGCAAATAAAAAGAAAATATTCTGCATAAGATTTCTTTCTAACAGAATAGTTATTTTTCAATCCGCTGGGTGTTCCCCCAAGTGTTTGACTCACAGTACTTCCCAAAATACAGATGAGCCTTTGGATCTGACCCAGGCACCTCCCAAGCTGATGCTTGGCACTGGGCATTTTTTAACTCAATGGCTTTATTTTGTCCTTTTTATTATTATTACAAGTTTCAGCCTCGCAAACAGCTGAATTTTGAGAACAAACAAGTGTCCAGTGCTTTTCCTTTTGGAAATAACTGATGAATAGCTGGTGAAAGAGCACCTTGGTAAGGCTGCCCAATGCTTTAGACAGGAAACTTCGTTTTCCAGTTGCTTTTAGCTTGCCATATTTAAGATTAAACTCTCCATATGTATTCCTCAAGTGCTGTGGAGTAGCAGATATGTGCATCCACACATGTGGCCTGCAATTTAATTCCAGTGCTAATGATACCAAGGAATTTTCTGAGGAAAAACTAACCCACAGTGATTTCCATCTGACTCCTTTTCAGTGATCCTGGCCTTTGGCCATCAGCCTGATGTAAGCCACGTTTCCCCTCAAATTATAAATTCACCATCCTTTTTTTCCCCATCTGAAACTGAAATTTTGTTCTAATTAGCCCTTCCATTCCTCTGTTGCAGTTCCACACTGGCCTGAGCAGTTTCTCATAAACACAGCGATGGTTTTCTCTCTGTTAGTGAGCTCTGAGCTGACCTTTTCAAGAAGCTTTTGGCCAAGCAGATGTGAAGTTCACTGAAAGCACATTGGTCTTCAAACCTCTCTGGCTCTGGTAGGTGTTTGGGGAGGAACTAATACAAAAAGAGAAATAATCAGTCTGTATCTAAACCGAAAGTTAAGTTTGAAGCAAAGATCCTACACATTTTTGAGACCTTCAGGACAGGCACTCACCCATCCACCAGAGGGGTTCTTATTCCAGTAAACAAAAAAAACCGAACAACACTTTTTCTATTGCTGATTATCAGCTTATGAACACTCTTTTCCCCATAAAATCCTCCTTGTTTGACTCCTGAACTCAAATCTTAGATTTCTCCAAGTTGAACACCTCATCAGCTTTGTTTCCTAGGGCATTTCAGCTTAACTTGGTACTTTTCAGCATGGCAGCCAAATCCAAAGAGAAGGAGAACCCGAATTTGTCAAGAATTTCACCAGAATAAAGGTACCTGCAAGCTGACCGTGCCTCCAAGGGACTCCTTCCACTATACTAGGCTGCTCCAAGCCCTGTCCAGCCTGGTCTTAGACACTGTCAGGGATTCAGTGAAGTAGTACTGATGCTATTTAGGTTGAAAAGAAGAACAGCACTGTGGCTTTTTCATAAATACTTTCATAATCTGCAGAAGGAGACAGAAGCACTTCCCTTGCAGGTTTCTCTTTCACCACCACCGAGGAAAATAACAATTGTAATAATTATTGCAAACCAAGCTCCTGTTTACCAGGAGTCTGAGCTTTTATCAGAGGCAGCTTTGCACACGAGAAAGGTGCAGCTGAGCCGGGGAGCATTTCATCTAAAGCGCTCATTAACTTGGACAAGCGGGGTCGAGGGTGTTGTGGTTGTTTTGTTTTGATTTTTAATCATCCAGGCATCTCCCAGGCTGCTGTATACAGGCACCGGTGTTTTACCGGATCAGCTCCTGGGTGACAAGGGCTGCCAAGCAGCTGCAAGGACAATAAAACAGAATATTACTACTACTACTACCACCACCTTTCATCTTTGGAGTATTGCATTTGAGCTTCCAAGGTCTCCAAAAGGCTGGAGTCTGACCAGCAGCCACTCAAGCTGATGTTCCACTCGCCTCACTTAGCTCTTCCTGTCAGATGCATCTCCTGGAAGCTACTGGAGAGTGAATTTTTTTGGTTTTGTTTAAATTTAATTGCAAACCAACCCAATGTGGAAGCACACGAAGGGTTCACTCCTCCAGCAGTAGCCTGGAGTTTACTGGCAGCAGTGAATCAGTCTCTTTATTTATGTCTGCGTTTGAGAACGCGATGCCGCCGTAACTAATAATTTATCCATTTTCCTCATTATCTCCATGAAATATCTGCTGTCCAAAACAGAGCTAATAGAACTCTACCTCGCCGGGAGTCGTGCTGCTCAGTGGAGTTCAGCCACCAGGAAAAGCAGGAGCAAGTTTGTATTGATCCCTTCCCAAAGTCCAAGCCGGAAACCTTAAGCCAAACCTAAAGTCAAACCTGCGGTCCCCGAGCAGCTGCTGGGCCGGCAGCAGCCCAGCTGCCTAAACTTTATTGGCAGCAAATGTCACTCTTGCACACGAACTGCCTGCCTGGAAGAGCCAAAGGCACATCTTGGGCTATCACATCCCATCACGTTCCCCGACGAGATGTGAAAACCGGAATGGGAAACGTCAACAGAGTCCCGCCGCCGCGAGGAGCGGGGCATGCCCGCTGACAGCGCGCCGCCCTGACAGAGATGGGCTTGGAGTTGCAATTAGTGGCACTGTCATTTTCGGGCGCTCCTGCCAATTAATTAAGCCTGTCAAATGGAAAAACAGCGGCATTCACATGATAATTTATATTGGGAGAGACTGGCCTGGCAAAGCCACCGCTGCTGCCAACAAAATCCCCTCCGAGCGCTTCAGGAAAAAAATAATAATAATAAAAAAAAATATATAAAGAAGTGGAAAGGGGAGGGGGGGTGGAAAGAAAGAAAGTTAAACTGTCCTTGTTATAATTGTTAACTCTGATCGCTCAAGTAGAAGACGGGCTGATTAAAACTCCAAACGAGCCCCCAGCTCGCTTAAATCTCAGAGTCCGGAATGATAGAATCAGAGGAGTTTATTCATACCATTAAGCCCCAGAGAACTTAATTGAAAGAAGAGCATAGCCTGGACCTTGACAAGCGGGAGGTCACAGTAATTGCTGCCGGACATATTTAACATTAAGATAATCAGGCCATTAATTACCCTTTGGATCATTAAATCAGCCAGTTGCAAAATGAAATTTCTGCCTCTATTACTCACTTGAGAGACCACAGGGGTGGCTTTTAATTTATCAGTGAGCTTGAGATACAAAGGACCAGGCTTGGGGAGGAAGGAAAAAGGGGGAGAAAGGAGGGGGTTTGCTTCAGCAGAGGCAGGAATATCAATCCGCCATGCTTGGTGATCGTGGCAAATTAACTAGGTAAGATAACCTCAGCTTCTAAAGGCAGAAGCTGGGGGTATGTAAATAGATGAGGGCAGACAGGGAGATCAGAGCCTGCACACCACTTAGCAGGATAATAAAGGAAATCATCCTTGATTATCAGTGCTAATTTGGACACTGCCGGTAGCTTGTTATGCGTGTTCTGAGTAGCATTTAATTAATTCAATTGCTTGTTAATGAGGGAAGTGACATGTGGGGAGCAGATGCCACCCAACTGCAGATGGGTTCTGGTCAGCCCTTCACAATAAATTTTTTTTCCTCCTTTCTTTTTTTTTTCCTTTTTTAAAAAAATCATTTTTAAAAACTCGCTTCCCCCAGCCCTGAACGGGAAAGGTGTCAGGCATGGAGGAGCACTGAAAAGGCACAAAACACTGACCTCATCAGGCCAAGATCTGCCACGGAGCTGGAGCCGGTAATCCTGGATAGAGAGGTACCCGTGCTCCCCCAGGCCCCATTCATTCCTTCTGCCAGGAACCCAGGACCAGCAGCATCACAAACTGATGGCCAAAAGGAGCAAGGGGTGAAGGAGAGGTGGAACACAGCAGCCCTACAAGATCCAGGATGTGAGAGCAGGATCTGAAGTGTTCCATTTCCCTTTATCTATGATGAAGGATTAATTATTTTTACAAAGAAAAGGATTAATGTTTTCATGGAAGGCACGGTGTAATATTTTTCATCCAAGTCACTCCCCAGCGAGCAGCTCGGCGTCACGGCCGCTCTCCTCGGGGCAGCACAAGCCAGGCTTTGGTGCAGGACTGTAAAACTCAGCTCAGTACAGTGCAGCTGCGTAATGTTGTCCCTGACACCATTAAACTGAGTTCATTAGTGAGCAAGGATCAAACTGGATCTTCCCCTGGAAGGTGAGAGTCAATTCCCAACACTGCCGGCTCCCAACTCGTGGCTGCTCAGCCACTGTTGGATTTTCCTGTAACCTTTTGTACCCAGAATAAACAGAGAGACTACTGAGCAAACAGACCTGAGCACAACTGCTGCTCATGCTCCAAGCCCTAGCTACAGAGCTTAAAATTGTGCCTGAACTTCTGCAATCCACTCATCCCTCAATTCAAAAACACAGTTTTAATGGAGTTGGACATTCCACCTGCTGGGAATATTCTCAGAAAGATGCTGAAATGGTGGGGCCCTATCTGTGTGTAGCTAATGCAGATATTTGGCATCCTTTGAGCAGCAGAACAAGAAGTGTGGCTGGGACGGTGCCTGGATATGACCCTGCCTTCCCTCAGCCCGCCCGGCAACTTTCGGCTGGTGGAGGTGGCACATCCATCCCAGCACTCCCAGGGAGACAGAGATGGAGTCCTTGGGAGCTCAGGGAAGGAGGGTGAGGGAGCAGATAACATCACCTGGAGTGGGCAGAGGGGTGAGGACAGCTTGTCTCGTTTGGAAAAGGCCAACACCACCTTGGGAATTCAATGGTGGCAAGAGTCTACAAACCAGAAGCCACATGAGCATGAGGACAAAGCAAAACAAGTGAAGTGTGTCCAGAAAATACTAAATATCTGGAAGGAGATGGACACACCTGTGGAAAAGGCAAAGAATTCCCAAGCTGGCTGCCCCACATCTCCAGCATTCCTCCACGGAGCTGCTCAGCCCCACAGGGCTCCTCCAGTGCTGCACCACTCCAAAGCAGTGCTGTGAGAGTGTGCTTAAACAGTATCAATAGCAATTAGAGGGAAAATCCTGATCCCATCCCCAGCCCCAGTTAATTGGTGCAACATTGATTTACTCTAATTTGACTTCTCACTCCAGATTAAACCCGCATTACCCAAGGAGGGAACTCAGGCAAGCTCCCCCCGCTCACCCCTCCCCTCCAAGACAATAAATTTAATATTGAATACACTTGGAAAAAAAACCTGGCGGTTGTGGCAGGATCCATACTGAAAGATCTTTTCCCTCTTTTTACTCTTTTTCTTTTTTTTTCTTCCTGCGAGTAATTAAAAGATGCTTTTCTTGACTAATGATCCCCCTGTTTAGGAATGGGAAGTCGATACTCCTTCAGCAGCAGTCAGCTTCAATTTGTCACAGGCCTCCCGAAGTTTGAGCGGCGTTCTCGGGGCTGCTGGTAATTGCTGCAACCAATTACCAGCTCTCCAGAGCTGACCTAATCAGGGACCCACAGACACCACAGCTCAGGGGCCAGCTGGTCCCTGCTCCCTTTCACACTCCAGTGTTTGCCTGTGCTGGGGTTTTCTGCCGCTTTCCCAACTTTTCGTGCCCACCAGAGCTCGTGTTTATTCCTCCTTGCTCCCCGAAATCCCAGCAACACCCTCAGCTTCACCCTGCGCCGCTTCCACCTGTGCTCCCTGTGCTCCAGTTCAGTGCCAGAGGCCATCCTGGGTGCTGCTTTCCACTTACAGGGGCACACAACAACCCGGAGAGCTGCCTGAAGAATTCCAGGATGGTTTGGGTTGGAATGGGCCCCTAAGTCCTTCTCATCTCACCCCCTGCCATGGGACACCTTCTACTAGAGCAGGTTGCTTGACTCTCCAACCTGCCATGATCTGGTATACCTGGACAATATATCCCTGATCAATGCAGGAGGGATAATGCCTTCTGCTAAAGAGCTCCCAGGCTTTGAACTGTACATACCCTCCAATCTCAGAACCTTTCTGGCCTTCAAAATTAGTGTCCAGGTATTTCTTTCCCCGTGACTTGCTTGGATGAAGAATTTCAAGTGCATTTGAGTGGGCTAGAAAAGGACAGCAGCATTTCATGTGGTTTAATCACATGAATAATCACAGAAGATCCTGAACTGCAAGGGACCCACAAGGCCTACAGAGTCCAACCTCTGGCCCTGCACAGACATCCCAACAATCCCACCCTGTGCATCCCTGAGAGTGTTGTTCAAAGGTTCCTTTGGCCCTGGCACCCTTGGGGAATGGTTCCCCATTCCCTGGGGAGCCTGGGCAGTGCCCAGCACCCTCTGGCAGAAGAACCTTTTCCTGACCTCCAGCCTGAGCCTGCCCTGACACAGCTCCAGCCACTCCTGGGTCCTGTCTCTGGCCACAGAGAGACGGGAGCTGTCCCTCATGAGGAAGGTGCAGGCCATGCTAAGATCTTGAATTTCATAGTATCTTATTTTTGAGTGTGCAAAATTACTAAAGGGAAGCTGTACTCACAGCCTGGCATAGCTCTGATTTCAGAAATACTGGTGGCATTTTTCTGGGTAAGATTCCTTAATTATGCCATCACCTAGAGTAGACATTTGGCAATTCCTCCTGTCAAAAACCAACTCCATGGATCCCTTCAGCCTCTCCTCTACTCCACAGAAACACACAGGATGCCCCTGCAAGCATACAGTGATCAGTACCAACCTCTCCCAGGCTGAAGGGACTGCTTTGAAAGCCACATCAAGACTTTCAGGTTCCTTTCAGCCCAGCCTGTGAACACTCCTTGAGTGTTCCCAGCCCAACAATTCAGTATTTGTGGAAGAGCTCATTACTTTTTTTTTTTGGTGTCCCTAGAAATCTGTGGGTTTCCACTGATGGCTTCATCTCCAATAGAAAAGCACAACATGATAAGGTGAAACCCACCTGATCCCCTCTAAAAGTGTCTATTAAGAGCCCATCACAGAATCAGATTCCCAGAAACGTTTGGCTTGGAAGGGACCTTCAGGACCATCTTGTTCCACACCCTGCTGTGGGCAGGGACACCTTCCACTGTGTCAGGTTGCTCCAAGCCCTGTCCAGCCTGGCCTTGGACACTTCCAGGGATCCAGGGACAGCCACAGCTGCTCTGGGCACCCTGTGCCAGGGCCTGCCCACCCTCACAGGGGGTAATTCCTTCCCAATATCCCATCTAACCCTGTCCTCTGGAAGTGGGAAGCCATTCCCCCTTGTCCTGTCATTCCATGCCCTTGTCCAAAGTCCCTCTACAACAATAAAAGGAAGGTTTGTTTAACCCTCCTTTCAAGTCATTTTAGCTGCTTCCCATAGAATTCCTCATGCAAAACTCCAAACAGCAGTGAGAACGTAGAAAGCAGAGCCTCTACCTGAAGAACTTGAATTTATTTTCTCACCACAGCTTGGACAGAAGGATTGTGATTGCTGGCAGAGACCAAAGGGAAGCACAAAAGGAGGCACACACTTGGACAAAGCAGAACTTCCTGGTATTTACGCGAAAAATTGCATTTCAGTCCCTGCTGCAAACAGCAGAGGAATGGGAGCAGGAAAGCAAGATTGCAATTGCTTTGTGGGAAAATTTCCACATCATCCTAATTCTACTTTTTCTCGCACCTCTTCTATCACATAAGCGTGAACCTGGACACAGAACTAGAAAATCCTATCTATAAAATGAATCTTTTTGTCCAAAAATGCTGCAGTGCAGAAGAGAAAATGCAATGTTATCAGTGACAATCAGAATCAGCTGAATATAACCATGAAGATGCACAGAAACAAAGTGGGAGAATTAAAATAAGGCCTGAGCATGAAATACTAAGAGAAAAAAGTTGATTTTCTACTTTTGATTGAAGTAAAATTCAATCCCAAATGAATTATTAATTGAAATGGATGGTGCTCTTTTCATCACAGTCACACGGATTTTAGATTTTTCATTATGTTTATTATATGACTACTGAAATACTGTGATTTTTCTTTTTTTTTTTAATAGAATTCCAATTGAGTGCAAGCATTTTCCTTTCAGGTGTTTAGAACTATTGCTCCATCTCATCTCAGCAGTAAGGAGCAACATCTGTTTGTGAGGTGAGAGAATATAAAATCTCTGTATTGAAGTGACAGCAGTGACTGAAAGTTCATTTTAATCTACTTGATGAAATCATTGTGTCTAATAATACACAGGTTTAGAGCAGACATCCCATTTCTGCCTGAACAAAACCTCTCTTTGGGGCTCCCTGAGCACTTTTAAATGCACAGCCATTCATCTAAGTAGCCTGATTAATGTAGTGGCTTCATTCTCGAAGATGAACCAAAGGTGGCACCACAAATTCATTTTTCAGGGCTAACGAAATAATGCAATAAGAAACAGTTGTCTTTATTACACACAACAGCACATACCCAGTCCCCTGCTGCAGGACGTGGCCCAGGTGGAGTGATCTTTCCACCTAAAGATCCAAAACTGGAAAAAGTATTCTCAAAAAATCTGTCTTTGACACTGATCAGATTGATTAAGCAGAGAACCCCCTAGTTTTAGGTAGGACAACACATCACAGGAAGATTTTCCCTGTGTGCAGCTACGAGAGGCAGGGAGAAAACTGTTCTCAAGGGAAACACCCCCTCAACAGCTCATGGTTTCACACAAATCACACACAAAAAAAGTAATCAAGTCCATGGTGAGCAGGACGTTGAACACCCCTGAACAGAACCAAAGACCTGACAGCCAGGTACAAATTCCCTAAGACTCTGAGGGAAGATTATTAACGACAAACTGATAGTCCAAGAGGCAGGAGCCACATTTGTGGCCCACCGAGCCAAAGGAGCACATGACAGGATAATTTAGATGGAGGAAGAAGCAGGTGGGAGGTTTCCATCTCCCACTGAACAGAAAACTGCAGAGCTGCTGCGGAAACCTTCACAAGAACGCTGAAGTAACGAGGTCACTCAGCTTTTGCCACCCCCCACTCCGACACACGCTCTTCCTGGGCACGCAGCGGGGACATAAACAACGATTTGCCCACAGGGGAGAGAGAATTTAGAAGCGGCAGCGAGGCGGGGAGAGCAAAAACCCACCTGGTGGAGTCTGAGGAAGGCTTCATGTGGCCTTGGCTGTTCTCCTCCCACACGCTGTTGGCCAGCTCGTTGCCAATGGCCGACATCACCTTGATGAGCTCGATGGGCCAGTCGTCCAGGTCCAGGGAGCGCACGCGGGACAGGTGCGTGCCGAGGTTGCGGTGGATACCTGAGCATTCGATGCAGATCAGGGCTCCCAGGTTGAGGCTGGCCCAGTCGGGGTCTGCAGGGCAAGGGACACGGAAGTCAGGACAAGGGAACACCCAAGAGAACTTTCCGGCCGGTGTTTGTGCGCGAGGGTTTTGGCACCAGGGATGTCGCATCCTAACGCGCAGCTGGGAGGTCCCCCAGGGTCAGTGGAGATGCCAACCCTTCGGAGAAAACCTCAAGGAGTAAAGAGAAATATAATGTGGTGTCTCAAAAGATGTATCCCTCCAACTCCAGTCAAGAAACACCTATGAATTAGAGGGGAAAGGAGAGACGAAGGAAATATAACCACAGTGATGGGCAAAGGATGATGAAGCAGGGAAGAAAGCCCCTCCCTTGGGAGCCCAGAGCTGCTCATAGCCAGTTGAAAGGGAAAAAGGAGAAAAAAAATAGAGCTTAAAAACAATTATCTCGTGCTAACTACATCAGCTCCCCGAATAACTACCTACACCACCAGCTACGTGTGGCTCTTCTCCCATCTCCGAAATCGGGAAGATAAACACCAAGATGGAAATGTCTGCACTTGGAACAGCCCCAGCTCCAGGGCATGAGCCAGAAGGATTCCACCCACCTCCAAAACTGGTGAGACTAGGAAAAACCTGACACAAGATGGGAAATTCCATTTCCTAACACAGTTCGGAACTCTTTTGCAACTGTCGTGTGCAATTTAAATCTAGATTCGTATGGACTGCCCTCTCTCCAACAAACATTCACCTTAGCCAATGCAACCCAAGACACATGAGAGGAATTTCTGTTGCTTTTTTCTAACCCCCTGCAGTCAGATCTTTTCTTCATGCCTCACTCTTCTGTGCATCCCAAAGAACTACCCCAAATGCCAAGCAGGAACATGGGGATTAATTAAGAGAGCAGGCAATTCTTATTCCCATCTAAACAAAATTTGGAGCTGACAGAAAATGAATTTCCAGTGTTTCCTTCTGTTCTGAAAAATTCATCCAAAGACTTGTCTCGACTTTGTGTAACCCACAATTGAAAAGCTATTTCTGGCAGCCAAAATATGTGGAAACAAAACGTTTTCTAGTTCTTTGCCATGTCATGTTTGGACAAAAAATACGAAAGGAAAGCTCATAATTTTAATTGTGAAGTCCCACATTTCACTGAAGGCATTGACTAACATTTTTCAACGAGTCCACTGAAATCTAAAAATGCAACCAAGAAGAAAAATTCCCCCTCTTATCCCAATTGAGCAGAAAAATACATCTTTGGTTTAAAAGTTCTGTCCTGTATATAACATTTCAGATCTCCAAAATATCAGGTGAGACAAAACTCCTGCCATGCTTTCCAAGCTTTTGGTACAATGACTACAACTAACTCCTTTAATTCCATAATTCATCAGATATCTCCATTCTTGTCTTGCCAGTGAGGGAACCAGTGGTGTATCTGAAACACACTAAAAAAAAAAAACCCGAAACTGCAATTTGTTGTATAAATTTGAACACAGCAAGTAAGAATTTGAAATTTTCACACTGTGACTCGGATGAAGTATCCTCACAAAAATCTGAAGTGCAATGAGCTCTAAGAGGCATGAACTCAGAATGAAGCAAGGGAATGGAATACCAACTTACAGTACTCCAATTAGTCTGACAGAACTGGTGTTGAGGACCTGACCACCCTCCCTACTTGAAGCACACGTAGTGCACCTTGTACTGCAAAAATTCTTTAAATATTCACCTGCTTCAGGGTATCACAGAATGGTTTGGGTTGGAAGAGCCTCTCAGTTGCCAGCAGGGCTACAACTGAAGGAGTCTCCCAAAAAAACAACCAGGAAGTTCCATGAAATTTTACCAAGATATTATTTTCAATTTCAACCATCTGACAACACCCAGATGAGTGGGAAAGTAGCACATACGGAAAGGCAAGGGCTGAGCTCATTATATAAATGAAAATTGTTATCACCAATTCACACCAGAACTGGTTGGAAAGCTGTAACTATTCAAGACTGAGGTTTTTTTACTTAAGATGCTACAAACCCAGCTACCTTTTCCTACTGATGGTGAGAGTAATTCTGAACTGGAGGATGCACACAAGCACGTGGCAGGCATGGGCATCAAGGTTTGATGGTAAAAGGAAGAAAAAGCCCACTCAGTGCAGCTACAGGAGCTTTACTTAAAACTGGTCAAACAAAAAATGAGCTTTTTAGCAGCACTGAATATATCCAGATCACAGTTTTCAGCCGTTCATATTCTCAAAAACGCTTGGCTCACTCCTCCCTGAAAACCTCTTTTCCCCACTCTGACTCGCACCTCAATCAGCTTCACCATTTGGAGGTGAAAATTCTCTTAGGAGAATAACCCCTCCCCACTGTCTCCTTCATCCCTATGGATCCAAGAAGGCTGATGAAAGGCTGAACCTTTCTGAGGTCAGCAGGTGTAAGATATCCCGGGGCTGAGCAGAGGGAACTGCTGGAAGGAGGAGTAGAAGAGCCAGGGAAAGAAGAAGCGAGGGTGAAGGCATCTCGAGTTGCAGCAGAAGAGAGAAAAAAGTTCGCAACTCTCCTGTCCTTTGGGAGGGTTTTTTTTTTTCTATTCTGCATGAAAAATTAAATTTTGTGATGGCTTGGACAAGATTGCCCAAATTATTATCTCAGTGTTTGGTTTTCAAATACAAAATACATCAGAGTAAGTAATCAGACTCTTGGACTGGAAAACTCAAGATGAGGATCCATGTTTTTAAACCCTCCTTATTTTCTTCTACAACAGCAAAGACCTGATATTCCATGTTCTCCACATATCTTGAAAGAGGTGACTCATATTTATCCTCAGGTAGAGTCAAAATCCAGAAATTCAGCTGGGTTTGCCTAAACAATTGGATCACCTTGGGTGGCTTCTCCAGACAAAGTCAGCACCAGGACTTGGCTGCTTTGGGAAAAGGCAACACCAGTTTCCTTTTGAAACATGAAATAAGGTGCTGGGCACAAACTCCAGCTCCTAAAGAGCACTTTGCCTCTTCTCTTGCTCTGGGATGGGAATGCTAAAAGGAGAATATTGATTAACTTTAGCTGGAGGCTGCCAAAGGGCCGGGATGCTGGCGGCACACAGCTGCTGGATTAGCATCCAACAAGGCAGAATTCCCCAGTGAAACAAAGTGCTGCATCAAGTGCTCAAAAGGCAAAGAGCTCCAGAAAGAGGAAGAATGAGACTTCTGAAGTGGAAGATTGATGGCTCCTGAATAGAGCTGAGGGATGGCAACATCTCACACTCCTGTGCTCCCAAACATCTGGCTCTGTGGAGACACAAACAACGTGACAGCTCCACTCAGTGCTGGGGTTTGTGATGTTAAGTGCTCCGGGGGTAAGGACCTGCCCAGGCAAGGCAGGAAGGGAGGCAAGGGAATAAAGCAAAGCCCTGCAGAAAAATGCAGCAGGCTGAGGTTCACCTCCTGTGTGCGTGTGTGTTTACATTTTAGGATCCATCGCTTTGGAAATATCTTGCATTTCTCCTAAGGAATGACAGCGGCTTTAAAATCAGGAAGGTCAAACAGCAAGAGGACTCAAAGAGGGTATAAATCATCTCTCAGAGTACAAACAAGTCCAGCTGAGATTCCAAAATCATCGCCCCATAAAAGCTACATGACAGAGTGTTGCCAAAATGGGCTGTCTCACTCTGCTCTCTCCCAGCAACACGTTCCTGGCACATCCCTGCTGCTGGCACCATGCTCGGGGGGCCAGCTTGACCCATGAGCAATCTGGCTGAAAACCAGATTGGTTGGGGAGGGGGGGGAAACCCAAAAAAATAAAAAAAAAAGAGCGCTGCTTTCTTGTACAAGCATCTTCCTGATTAAACACCCAGCCTGGCTGCATAAATCCTGGGATATATGCATGGCTGGGGAGAGAAACACAAGCCTTGGGGATAGCGTGGAGTCTGGGTAGAGCTGAAGTGGATCAGAAGGATGTTGTGGTTGTGGAAGTTGCCTGCACTGAAGGGATTGGATCTTATAGATAACATAACCCCCCATAAATATACATATATAAACATGTAATATATTTGTGTATTTTATAAATATCTATCTAGTTAGCAAGGCTAGGAAAATGCCACCCACAGTGGAGCAGGACTTGGCACCACTCTCACCGTGGGCTGCTCAGAGGCAGCAGGGAGTACTTCAAATGAACTAAATATCCATGCAGGTCACTCCCAGACCCCCTCCTCCTCAGCCACACCACACCACCCTTCCTGCCTTCCTCCTGAGCTGCATCAAAGCTTTGGGGGAAATCTCAACGACTGCCAGGTCACTGTGAAAGCACACTAATAAATAAGACTCATTTTGGGCTCCAGGTGCTAAAATACCACTCAAACCAAGCTTTGCCCTGGTTTAGCAAGTGCTGAATCACTTAGAGTGATATCGGTGCAAAAACACCTGCACTTGTGTCCAAATGTTCTTTTTACAGTGGGTGTCAGAATGGCTTGGACCAGGAGTCAAAAATCCCAAGTGGCCAATCCTTAAAAAATAAAAATCACACCTGAAGAAAAATAAGTGAGTATTTTTCCATTTTAAGCTTGTGTAAAAATCGCAAGGAAAGTTCTGACTTCCAAAAAATCAAAGAAATAAAAATGCACAAGTTCTTAGTCCTTCAGCTCCTACAACTAATTGCTTTAGAGCAAGAGAATTTCCTTTCTGTGGCTTTGTTGCAAACCCCTGGAACTAAAGAGCACCAGAATAATGGCCTCAGTCGGGGTTAGTGAGGTGAAGCACAGCTCAAAGTATTCCCAAGAACACTCTTCTGAACACTAAGTACATGTTTTAAAAAATAAAAAAGGGGGAAAGAAACACAAAAGGGGAAGAAAAAAAATAATCCAAAATCAGTTTTATAGTATCCAGATATAATGAGCAATGACTTTGGTTCCTTCTGACAAGCAAGCCTAAAAACCAGACCAAAAAACCAGCAACAGCAATCAAGCCCTACCTCTTTGAAAATATTACCATGGCACGTGTGCCCTCACCACGCAAAACAGGAGGGAAATGGAAGGGACTGATGTCAAACAGCAAACTTTTTGCCTTTTCTTTGGAGGGAAGTACAGAAATGCTGACATTCAACGTGAAACAACGAGGGGAAAAAATTAGGATGCACTTAATGTGGCAGATATTGAGCATAAATTAAGTCTGGTTAAGCAAACTCCTTAATGAAGCAGAAATGTGCAAACAATAGAGGGGATGTCACAGCAGGGAGGCTGGGGCTGGGTGCTCCCCCAGCTCCTGGCCAAGGAGAAGAGGTCAGAGCTGCAGTCAGGTGGCTGTACTCACTCTGTGCCTCACAGTCCACGCAGTGGGAATTGCCTCTGATGTTCCTGATGGACTGCAGGGCCATGGCCTCGTTCTGACTCGTCAGGCGCGACTGCAGGGAGTCAAAGGCACGAGTGAGCAGCAAGCAACAACCCAAAAAAACCAAATGACACAACAGTCAGCTGAATGAACAGCAAACCCCAAAGCTCAGACCAAGGTCGAATGAATACGGTCAAGGAACCTCAGATTTTGATTTGCCTCTCAAGGAACAGTGATCCTTTGGAATGTCCAAGACTTTTGGGGTCTCCAGCCTAGATTCTAACAGAGGGAAATCGAGATTGAGAATGAACCCTGCTCTTCCCAAGAGCAGCAGCCACATTGTAGGCTTGCTTCTTGAGATAAATGAGATAAGAGTATTATTTTACAAGATCAATTTCTTTTATTGATGTGTGTGCTGCTGCTAATGAAGACTAAGGGATGGTTTGCAGAAAGAGCTGGAACTTCTTCATCATCCAAAGGTCAGATTTCACCCAGTGGCTCCTGTTCAAATGCTCCCCTTGATGACCTGCCCCTGACCTTGGCTTGGGGAGACTCTCCTGATGTAGAGGCAGGTCAGCTCTACCCAACCAAACTACCTTGAGGGCTCCCTGAGGAGTGATTTCAGCGATTTAAGCAGGACTTGTGGATATCCATGCGGAGACACAACTTCCACGGGGCACCTGCTAAACCTGTCCAGCCAGCGCCCTTTGCTATTCCAGCCAGTTCTTCTGACATGTTTTGGGAACCCAGTGAGAAAAACCTCTCTGACCCATTGCCCAGCCACCCTTTATCCTTTTGTATTCATCTTTTTATGTGGGTGTTAATTTAGAAACTTCCCCTTCTGTGCTCTGATAACACACACATATCAGAATGTGTGAACCCGTGCAAAGCAAGGAACATGTAAGCTGTGATTTTCCTCCACCTGAGGAATATATGTTGGAAATAAACCCATTTTTTAACACAAAATGGCAAGTAAATTGTGTTATGATGATGGTAATTACTGGTGTTTGATCTACTCCGGCACATCAGGGCGATGAAAGCAGGCATTCATTTAAAAATATGAATTGCAGTATAAAATCATGAATGACAACTGTTAGGTGGGTAATATTAAAGGATCTACAGTTCTGGATAATTATTGGCCATTTCTTTCCCTCAGTCACCACTCAGCACCTTGCTCTCTCCTGTGAAGTGTTTACAGACATCTGCACTCAAGACACAGAAGTTCTCCCAAAGATGAGGACTGGCTGAAGACCTCTCAGGTTTTAAACATTTGTTTTGACAGGAAAGGAGAGCAAATTCCTTCTGTCACCAAAGGAAAGCATTCCAAGGGGGAAATCTGCTCCTCCCAGGCCATGTTCTTCCCTCAGAAAGTGCCAGCCCTGCTCAGCTGTGGGGGGTAACACACACACACACACATATCTTGAGGAGCGTGGGCTTAAAATTCAGAATTTGCTATCATCCTAATGATCAGCTATCCCATGGCCGATTGCCAGTATTACTCTGTGCTCCATACCTTGTTCTTGCTGCTCTCACAGGACTGTAAACTGGCCAGGATCTGGCTCTCTATAGCTTGGACCCACGCATCCCTCTCTTCGTAGGTAGTTGCTTCAAAGTGCCAAGTCTGGCCCGTGAGAGAGACGATGATAAACTCAAAGTTTTCTTCTTGCTCTGGAAAAAAGCCAGAAAAGAAATGCAATAAGAAAAGATTAAGTTAAATGATAGTGAAAAGTAGCTGAAACAATCTTGCTTGATAAGAATTTCTGTTACACAGTGGCTAAAGCTGAAGGAGGGTAGATTTAGATAAGATATTGGGGAGAAATCCTTCCCTGTGAGGGCAGTGAGACCCTGTCACAGGGTGCCCAGAGAAGCTGTGGCTGCCCCTGGATCCCTGGAAGTGTCCCAGGCCAGGCTGGACACTGGGGCTTGGAGCACCCTGGGGCAATGGAAGGTGTCCCTGCCCTATGGCAGGGGTTGGGATTGGATAATCTTCAAGGTTCCTTCCAATCCAAATAATTCTGGGATTGTGAAAATCCTGTAACTGCAGGTCTGGACATGAGGTTTGAGGCTGGATCCTGCCCTGAACAGTGCACCAGGAAACAACCAGGACCCACTGCTTTTTCTCTCCAAATGCTAGATAAAGCACTGGTTTGGGTAAATGCTCAGTCCCTGTGTTTTTGAGTTTGGAATCGAGTCTGTACCTTAGTCAAACATCAAGTGGCCAACAAACATCATTTAGATTTAAACATAAGCTGCTAAAAGCTGCATAACATAACAATCAAAGGGTGCCACAAAATAAAAGATGAATGGACCACGAAGACCTGACAATACAGAAAAATGTAACAATTTACTCTCTTCTTTCAAGTAGGTTTTACAAGCACAGATCTATTAAAGCAGATGTGGACATTTTCTCCTCTACATCATCAATACTGGGATAATAATAATAATTACTAGGCTATAATACAGGATTAAAATCAGTCCAACCTATTCAACATCCACATCCGACATGGGAGATGAGAAAATGATCTGAGAAGCTGGGAGAGAGGGTCAGTGAAATATCCTTAGGGCTACTGGAGGATAAGGACAAGTATTCAGGCCAGAGGAGCAGCACGTGGACATACCAGCAGAAATGAAATAAATGGAAACATACCCCATCTACACATGGGACACCAATGCCAAATTAAAAAAAATCAAGGAAGCTGAAACAGAGTAAGTGCAGTTGGGAATGGCTGGCACAAAGCATGAGAGGGAAAGAATAATAGAGCACAAAATTCTGGTGAACATCAGCCATAACGAGCTTCAGAAAGAACACTTTGTCCGATAATGACTTATTATATATTCACAGCCATGACACTACTGTGTTCCCTCACCATCCCTCATCATAAACATGCAAAGATCAGGGACAAATCCAGCAGCAGATTTAAAGGCAGCACTGCTGCCCGCTGGCAGTTGTGTTCCCAAGCTGTGGGACAAGGGGTTTTCTTGGATAAGCTCCATGTCAGCAAGGCCAGCGCCTGCACTGCTAAGGATGCCTCAAAAACAGTAGGAGATGACTTGGCACCTTGTGGTGGGGATAAACATGGAGCTGAAGGTTATTTTTAGGCGCAGGAAGGGACTTGAAGCAGCAGTTTTACTGAAAAACAGTGCACAGGATAAGTGGGAAAAGAAATCATGGAATATCCAGAGCTGGAAGGGCTCCAGAAGGATCAAAGTCTGGCTCCTGGCCCTGCACACACACCCCAACCATTCCCCCCTGGGTATCCCTGGGAGAGGTGTCCAAACACTCCTGGAGCTCTGGCAGCCTCGGGGCCGTGCCCATTCCCTGGAGAGCCTGGGCAGGGCCCAGCACCCTCTGGGGGAAAAACCTTTTCCTAAAATCCAACCTAAACCCCGCTGACACAGCTCCACATCATCCACTTGGGTCAAAGATGAATGATGCAACAGCACAGCTTCAACTGTTCCATTTTAGCAACACCATGTTCCAAACAAACAGGCAGGAACACTACCCAAAACACCATGAATAAATCATGGACAAAGCCTCATTTATCAAGCAGAGCTTTCAAGGTTTCATGAGGAAGAGCTAAGAGGAACTACTCCACAATAAAGGAAGTTACATTCAGTCCTGTGCACTGTCTCCTGTAGGACAACACAGGTGAGGTCTCTGCAGCACCACTGGATCCTCTGATCTCCTCTTTAATAATGCTGATCACATACACATGGAGCTGGCTTGCCCAGCAGAAACAAGCCCAAGAGAGCTGCAGCACGTTTTCAGGTGGACATTTTGCAGGACATTTTGAGGTCCAGAGAAGCAAACTGAGCTGGAGAAGGGTCTGGAGCACGAGGAAAGGCTGAGGGAGCTGGAAAGGGGCTCAGCCTGGAGAAAAGGAGGCTCAGGGGGAATTCCTGGCTCTGCACAAGTCCCTGACAGGAGGGGACAGCTGGAGGGGGTCGGGCTCTGCTCCCAGGGAACAGGGACAGGAGGAGAGGGAACGGCCTCAGGCTGGGCCAGGGTAGGCTCAGGGTGGACATCAGCAGGAATTTCTCCATGGAAACGATGGTCAGACCTTGGGAGGGGCTGCCCAGGGAGGTTTGGAGTCACCATCCCTGGAGAGCTTCAAAAGATTTGTAAATGTGACACTTGGGAACATGAATTAGTGGTGAGCGTGGCAGTGCTGGATTAACTGCTGCACTTGATGATCTTGTAGGTCTTTTCTAACCTTAATAATTCCATGATTCTATATTCACTGAAGCTTCAGATTTACTTCCCAAAAAGCTGTGCTGGTTGAAGACATCTTCCCCATTTTTTTCTGCTTAAACACACCAATTTCTTTTCCCCCCCAAGCTCAACTGTGAAACAAAGCAGCACTGCCTGCTCCACATCACCCCTAGGGCAATTCCTTAGATACAAGGAACAAACCTGTTCCTGTATGTCCTTAAGCACAGCACGCAGGAACAGGAAAATCCAGGCGGGAGGATGAAGTTGTTCACTTTTACTTTTCAGTCAAATTATAGGTTGTGCTATTTAAATCCCTGTGAGCCCAATCACAAAATTTTATTAAACAGTTTTCCATGTTTAACAGTTATTCATGGAAAGGTCCACTATAATAGTATTTTAGCACCATCAACCTGTCGAAATCAACCTGCCCAATTACTCCAAACTACATTAATAACACCGGATATTACACTAATTGTGTCCAGTTTCTATGCAGACGAGGTCCCAGGGGGCTAATTCTGCATCCTCAGGGGCAAGCAACTCAGCCATCAGCCTGATTTCACCAGGAATCCCTCCTCATTACACAAGTCCAGGCTGTCAAACTTTTTTTTTTTTTTTTCCAGAAAAAAAGGTTAATGGGCCAATCAGTCATCAATTATTTCCTGGAAGGGCAGCAGACAAAGGGTTAAAATGTGAAGAAACAGCTGCCACCGACTTCCATTTGGAAGTTATTATCAACAGGAGATGTCTAAAATGATGTTGTTTCTTTTGCTTTTTTTTTTTTTGAAGAGGGAAGGGTGGCTGGAATGGGAAATGAGCCAAAACTGTGAGACTGTGATGATATGAAAGGAAAAGCACAAGATATTTTTTTGTTTTAGTGGAAGCTGGCATGGAATCATCGAATTTTAAGGTGCCCAGCTGTGACTGCCCCATCCTTACAAATGTTCCAGGCCAGGTTGGATGGGGCTTGGAGCAACGTGGGATAGTGGGAGGTGTCCCTGCCCATGGCAGGGGTGGAATGAGATGGGCTTTAGGGTCCCTTCCAACACAAATCATGCTGGGATGCCAGAGACATTCTTCTCACCATCATCTTTCCATAGTCAACTGCATTTAACCCAAGTTCATTTATTTTGCTCTGCCAAAAACCAGAAACTGCCATAGCCCACCCATTTCTGGAAAATGAAGAGATAAAATTTCTTAGGAGCAATGGATTGTGGAAGAAAAAACAAATGTTCAGGGCATGGCCTCACTGCCTTCCCCCACCCGTGTGTTTGTGATATGGGACTGAGACCAGGTTTAGAAAACCACACTGAAAACTACCACAGGATACAAGTAGTCCATAACTTGTTCCAGAGAACTCCATTTTAAGTCTATAGAATATAAGGAAAACACATGCCCAGGAGCACTCACACCTCTTGGTATCTGTCAGCAGTGATTATTCTACATAATGTGCACAAATCCCCGCCCTATTTTACTCTCAATATGAAGAACTGCATAAATAACCACTGACACCTTGCACCAGTGATGGGCACAATTCATGAAGTCACAAAATCCCAGAAGATCAGATTGGGAAGGACCTCAAGGATCACCTGGTCCAACCTTTCAGCACAGAAAGTCAACGGGAGGCAAGGGCCCCGTTGTGCTGTGCAGAAATCACACTCATCCTAAAAGCTGGATTTAAAACAAATAAATATTAAGGTATTTCTAAGAGGCATTTCTGAATATTTTGCCAGAACCAGGAATAAGACCGGATCTTCCAGGTTCCAGGCCAACCAGGCTGTGCATTTGTATCTCTGCCCAACACAGCTGTCTGACACCAGACAATGCTGGTGCTGCTGCTAATTAACAGTAACTCATCATGCACATCTGGAGGGTGGTGTCACTCACACAGGAAACACTTCCCAGGAACAAGAAGTCAAGTGCAGCACCAAAATCCCCTCGAGGGCGTGTTTCAAATGCTCCTGAAGCACCTTCAAGAGCTGAGGTTACAGCCTGAATCCCAACCAAGCCTGCCTCAAGTAACACCTAGACCTATTTCAGCTCCTTTTTCATCGCCTCCTCCTCCCTCTCCTGAAAATCTCTTCTGCTCAAGCACCATAACCCTTCATCCTTTCAAAAGGAGGAGAGGGACGAGCTGCTGGGGTGCCCTGGGAAGCAACAGGAGTTGTTTACAACGCACAATTTGTTTACAACGTGTTATTTACGTCCCACACGTGTTAGGTTGCGTTACCTTTTGCCACTCAGTGTGAATTACCCCCCTCACTTGGCAGATAAGTATGTTTATTAGCAGCCTCAATTAAGGAAATATTTGTGCCATGTCCCACTGGGCATGGCTATGCTAATACTTCTCTCCCCTTTCCAAACCCAGTGTCTAAATCTAATTAGTTTTGAAAATCAACCCTATCAGGACAGTGGAGCTCTGTTATTGCTTGCCCACAGCTCTTGGTAAAGGTTGTGTTCCACTGGAACAGTTTTATTCTGTTTTATATCACATTTATCTGAGTGGTGGTGAAAGGCTGAAGGCACTGAAGCTCTCTGCCTCATGGGCTCGATGTTTTATTTGGGTGCAAAGACAATACAATTTGAAAAATTTTTTAAAATTCAGTTTAAAAACAGACAGGATATAACTTCCTGCATGGGCACAGCACCACAGCAGCAACAGCACCACTTTGAAACCAAAAGGTAGCTTGGGACTTCATGAGTACCCAAACAAAAAAGTTTTCCCTCAGTGCCCAGCAAATCCAACCAAAATCGCACATGCAATGGTGAAGAGAGGAAAAGTCAGGATTTAATATCTTTATGCATGCAGAGCACATTTAACCCTTATCCTGCTGTGCTGCAAAGTCATAGAGTCACAGAATGGTTTGGCCTGGAAGGGACCACAAAGATCACCCAGTTCCACTCCCTGCCAGGTGCAGGTTTCCCAGGTTTCTCCAAGCACCATCCAACCCGGCCTTAAGTCAGTGGATATAGAAGAATTAATCCTGTATTTTAATAAAACTGCCGTGGTAACAGATACAAGGTACTCTTAAAACCAGAGTGGGGTTTGTTTTAAGCAAAACTCACTGCTAGTACCTATTTTTCCCCCTAAAGGACCAAAGGATTGCTTCAAGCCTGGCTGCCTGCAATAGGGAGCACGTGGGACTTCCTCATTTGTCAGTGGCTTCTTATGGAAAAACCCCCAAAATCTGAAAACTAAAGAGTTTAGGCAAAGTCTAAAATTAATGAAAGTGAGGTTTTTTATAATGAGACAGAACTGCTGGAGGAAGTAACTCTGCAATTTTGGGGCAAGGAGGGGGTCTGGTTCTGCTCCCAGGGAACAGGGACAGGAGGAGAGGGAACAGCCTCAGGCTGGGCCAGGAGGACATGACACCCCACCCAGGGACGCTCAGGGAGGACATGAGCAGGAATTTCTCCATGGAAAGGGTGGTCAGGCATTGGAGTGCAGTCCCCATCCCTGGAGGTGACACTCAGTGCACTGGGCTGGTGACAAGATGGGCACTGGGCACAGGTTGGACTCGATGGCCTTGGGGATCTTTTCCATCCTCAGCGATTCTGTAGTGCTCTCAGAAGGTTGAGTCCTTCAGCTGGGATCCCACACCTGGGGAAAATCCCACCCCAAACATTATTTTTGCTATGAAACAGCCAGGAGAGAGCAGCCCCTCTGACGGGGAAGCTCAAGCACAGTCCCCCCACGCTGGGGACCATTAAGGCCTTAGGATTTTAGCTTTTATATTTTTCATCTATTTGTAATCCTGCAGTTCTTTAGTGTAGAATTCCAAGTTCCATATTCAGTGTTAGCTGCTGTTCTCCCATTTTGGTCAGACACAACAATTCCTCTCCAGGCCTGGGAACCAAGGACACCTCACTGCCTCAGGCCCCAAGAGATGGAAACAAAAGTGAGTCGGGGGTCAAACTGGGGGTAAATGACTTCATTACCTGAAGCTGTAATTGGGAGATTAACCCCCAATATGCAAATGGACAAAACTTATAAAAGTATGAAAACTCTTGGACCCATGAAGCTGTAATTGGGAGATTAACCCCCAATATGCAAATGGACAAAACTTATGAAAGTATGAAAACTCTTGGACCCATTGTCCATTTTTTGGGTGTAGCCCCTGGGGGGGCTTTGTCTGAATGTACTTGAAGGCCCTTCAATAAATTTAACAGCTTTTATTCTCTTAATTTTTCTAGCCTCTATTTTTAGGCAGCACAAAAAGGCATCATCATCATCACCTACCCAAAGCACAACTGCAGCACCTGAGCTGCACCTTCCTCCAGCTCCACCTGAGATCTGCCCACCTGGCAGCACACACAGAGCACCCAAAAACACCAGGAGGGTTCTAAAAATGATTGAGGAGCTTTTCAAACTGGGGCTGAACATGCCAGAAACGTTTTTGGTGTGTAAATAGGTGTGAGTGCAACTAAGCAAGCGTGTGCCAAGGACCAAAGCAGATTTGTTATTCTGGACTGTCATTTCCCATCATCGTTCTCTTTTCTGAAGGCATAATTATCTAAACATGTGGTTTTTAATACTTACAATGCTCATTAACTCCACATTTGCATGTCTCACCATTCCAGCTCTCACACAAAGGCTCACGGTACCAGCTCAAAGCTATGAACATTGAATCTCCAGCTTTCGGGGGGGATAAAACATCCAAAAAATGATAACATTTGCCCAATTTTAGAATTTCATTTTGATGCTATGTCTCAAAACTTTTTGGGCCATGGCCAGCAGGACCGTGTTCCCATGCCAAGGTGCCTGCAGTATTTAGTCTGATCAGTAAGATAGAAGACTCCTCAAAAAAGACAGGTCCTAAAAAAATTTGAACTGTAAAACATGAGGGAATTCCATATATTTGCTCCTTTGCTGCAGTTTATTAACAGGTAGATAAAAAAATCACAAGCTTCTCAAGCACTAAACCTGTAACAACAAACATACTTGACCAGAGGAAAAATTGGGCTGGGAGGTATAAACAGCAAATAGAGAATTTACAATTATTAAAGCGTCTTTGTGGAAAAAAGACATCCCCAAGACTTATGAATATCTGACAGTCCCTTTCTGTCTTTTCATATTTTGCACTTTATATTTGAAAAGACAACAAAAGGATCAAACCTGCCAGTTTAGCAGTTCTGAAAGGCAGTAATTTTACACTTAGGCTGAGAAATGAAATAAAATTATACTTAAAAAAAAAAAAAGCTGCCTTAACAAGCTAGAATAAAAACCCACTTTTGTTTCCTGTGCACACTTTGGCAGGGAGAGCCAGGCCCCCGCCAGCAGCCTGGGCTGTAATTGTGCAAAAAGAGGATGGTGATATAAATCACCAAAGGTTAATGATCAGGATGTGAACAGAGGGACTTGTTTACAGAAATAGCATGCAATTTAAAATTTACAAGAGATTTAATGCCACCGCTTGGCAATCACTAAAATCAACAGCCCAGAAAACAGTGACATTAAGAAAAATATTACAGTTATAATCATTCCAAAATAAGTCAATTAGTGTTAGGGCATGCGCTCGCGATTACTTGACCCATTTGGTTCGCACTTAAGTGAAGAGAAAAAAAAAATCCCCCTCCCTTAGAGCGAGATTACTGAGTTGTGACCTATTTTGCATTCCCTGTTCCTTACACCATCCCTCTTCCATGCTGCTGGAGATGGTGGTGGTGGTCTTTTGTGCCCGCCCCCCCGCTTGGTTTCTGAGTTATTCTGACCTTTGACATTTGTAATAATAATAAAAAAATATATATTAAAAAAAAAAAAGAAGAAAATTTGTAATTGTGTTGTTCAAATGAAGGTGGAGAGGGGAGGGTGGAAAGTAAATACATAAAATTCCATGTGCTATTATACAAAAGGCATGATGGCTGTCTTGGGCAGGGGGAAAAAAAGCAATGTAAGTCAATTTGTGAACTTTGGCATTGGGTGACCTTTAGAAATACAACAATATCCAGAATTTACAAGCAAGAGTAGCACATGCAAATGACCCGGCACTGTCTCGCCTCTGGATTAGAGCTGCAAAGAGCATTATGGAGAAGGCTTGCACAAAACAAATTAAGATTGTTACTTAAATGTCATGGCACACTATTGTATTTGGCTACAGATCATTACACCTGATACTAACACTTTTAAAAACCATAATAACTTGGGAAATATTACATTGAGTGCCCACATGGAGAAAGGGAAAATATATATATGTATCTCTTAAAAAAAAAAAAAAAAGGAGAAAATGGGTTCCTGAAGTAATTTAAACATCACCACTTCACGACTAGAGGGAAAGGTCAAAATTTAAGTAAGCTGAAAGGAACATGAATGGCAAAATAAAAGGCACAAACAGAAAGATGAAAAGACCAAGTGGAATGACTCTGCAAACACGGGGTGGAAACAAATAGGCATGCTTGGGGCAAATCTCATTTCCAGGGGGAAAGGGAGAGAGGCAAGGAGGGTGAAATTTTGGAGAAGTGGGTTAAAAAAAGGTGGGGAGAGAGGAGATGTTTGTCTGGGACGGGTGGGTTTGTTACCTTCGGTGTTGGTGCTGCTGCTGCTGTAAATATTTCGCAGGCTACCAACACGGTTTAGTTTCCAAGCTTTGCGTTTGGCTGCGTCCAGAGAGCAGGAGGGGAAGAGAGAAAAAAAAAAAAAAAAAAAAAAAAAAAAAAAAAAAAAAAAAAAAGAAGGGGAGGAAGAAAAAAAATGTTTGGTTTTTTTTTTCAATGAAAAAGGGGAGAAAAGAAACATCAAAAAGCATGTGAAGTAAAATACAAGCACGAGCCTGTTCACACGTGAAGAGCTGCACAGAGAAAATGCACACAGGGACCACTCAGCCCCTGCAATCCATGGCCAATGTGGAAAACCTCGTATTCAGAGTGATTCTTCTTTCAGTCACCACAACATGACACAATTTGACAAGATTAAATGGATCTGCTATTGGACTAGACAAAAACAGACCAGTAGAAGCAAAAAAAAAAGAAAAAAAAAAAGGGCAGGAAGTATTTGTGCAGAAGATATAGGACTGGACAAAATAGCTACTGTAAAATGCAATTTAATTCAAGACAAAACACAGCCAGACAAGAGCTCCTTTTCCTCCAAAAGCCTGGGGGGATCACTGGGTGCCTGCAGTTCACCCTTAAACCTCCTTTTTACATCATCACCTTCAGAAATTGAGGTGATGATGCAATGACCTTAAATCTTTGTACCAACAAATGTTCTTTGTAGCGCTGAGCTCAGAGGAAGCAGAATCATAAAACCCCAGAATGGTTTGGGTTGGAAGGGACCTTAAAGCCCATCTTGTTCCATCCCCTGCCATGGGCAGGGACACCTTCCACTATCCTAGTCTGCTCCAAAATTCCTCCCCCACTGCAAAATCAAAGTGTTTATTTGGAAAGGAGGAAAAAAAAAAGTCTATTCTTTGCAGAGAGTAGCAACACCCTTGTTTTATTAGAACTGACCCAACTTTGAGATCCTCTGAGCTGCTGCTTTACAGCAGAAAATATGGCTCAAAAGCACTCTGTTCCTGGGCTCATTAGGGGAGAGCACATTTTCACCTTCTTCAGAATCTTTAAAACACTTTGGTTAGGCTGGGTTTCATCACACAGGAACCAGATGAAACATCTGAGTACACCAGGACACCCCTCAGCCACTGGAATAACAGAGACCTGCTGGAATTACCATGTCTGGAAGTGTGAAAATGGCATTTGGATGTGGATCAGGGTTTAGTGGTGAACATAATGGTGCTCAGCTGGTGGTTGGACACAAAAGTCTTCTAAGGGACCTCAGACCCTTCTCTCTCCCACCACAGATGTCCCTCACTCTTTAGGATGTCATCAACACCCCACAACACCACCAGTACCAGGACACAGTAATTAAAAACATTTCCTTCATTATTCATGAGGGAATTTCTGTAACGCCCCACGGAACTCAGACCAAACAGCTGCTCACAGAGAAAAGAAACAGTGACATGAAGTCATTCCACGCTGTAACCAAAAGCTCCATTTTCAGCTGAAGAATTAAAGCTGGAAGAGCACTGCCTGAACCCCCCTGACTGTTAAGCTAGGTATGATTTGAATAAAGGCATCTGCAGGCTTTAATGCTCCGTACAGAAAAAGGAGGACTGGATTCTGAGTGACATCATCAAATCAAAAAGTGTTTTCCTTGGGTGCATCCTTCAAGCTGGAAAAACCCTTTCATTTTAAGACCTGTTTAAGAAGTGTCCGCACTAGAGAGGCACAATTGCCCTGCAGAAAACTTGTTTTTCCTCTGCAACATTTACATATAAATAGGCAAAATCGAGGTTTGGCAGCCCTCTGAAAGGAAGATGGTCTCCAGTGCACAGAGACCCTTTGCCAGTGCCTTTCCCATTTCTCACACTTTAATGGCACGTTTGTGCGAGCAGGAGTGAACCCGCAGCCCGCTTTTCTATTAACCTATTGATGAAATAATCCATTTTTATGTGCTAGGTATCAGGCCTTTCCCTACCCTTTAAACAAATGGACTTTTTCCACAGAGATGCTGAGGTCCTGATACATCCACGTGCATCCTTTGGCATCAGTTAGGCTCCTGCCTCTGAGGATTCAATCAGGGTTTGGACACTGCCAGGCAAAGCCTCTGCAGGGTGATTGCTGTGCCAGGGAGAGCAGAGCCATCCTACCCTGCCTGCCTCTGGAATTACACACTGTTGTTACCCACAGCCAGGCTGGAACAGGCCTTGCAGGTCAGCATTTGCCTGCTTTATCTTTGAATTATTTCCCAGGATATTCAGTTGGTCTGCTCTGGGTTCACTTCCTGGTCCCAAAGTGAACCCAACAAAAGCTCTTGTTGCCAGCTCCAGAGATATCTACCTATATATACATCTACATCTATATCTATATCTCTCCATATATCTATATCAACAATCCAAATCTGTTTTCTACATCATATACACACTTAATCAAATAAACCCTAACTGGTTACCAATAAAATGCTTTCAGCAATACTTCATTATCTAACAGCAAAACTCCCTAATAAAAAAAGATCTTTAAGGTAGATTGATTTGGAAGTAATTTCAGGAATTGTGTTTTCTTCCAAAAATGCAACCACCAAGAGGTGTTTCTAACTAAAGACTCCAGGAAAAACAAAACTTTCTCAAACCTCGAACACCTGGAAGGAAGTTAACAGCTTCCCAGTATTTAATTTAACTTCTACTGAAATGGCAAACAGCACTGGCCCTGGGATATTGAGGATCCAGGGAAGCTGTGGCTGCCCCATCAAGATCAAGCCCAGCATCTGAAAAAACACCACCATGGACACTAAGCCACAGCAGAAAGTGCCACGTTTACCCAGATTTTGAACACCTCTTGATATAGAAGAAATAATTCTGTATTTTAATAATACTGCTGTGGGATGGTGACTCCAGCACTGCCCTGGGCAGCCTGCTCTGATGCCTGACCACCCTTTCAGTGGAGAAATCATCCTTGTCCCTGACCAGGGAGTGGTGGCAGCAGCTGCCAGACATCCAGATGGATCTTGGGACACAGATCATCCCTTCGCTCATGCTTTTGAATGCTCCCCCTGAGCTGAACTAGCCCAGTTTGTGTAAAAGAAACTTTTGCACCTGCACTTCAGAGTGAGAAGATGTATGTTGGTGTAGGAAGGATGAAACAAGGCTTCAGGACTTTTGTTAAGATGTGGAAGAACTGGGAATCAATTAAACTTAATCACTCCCAATTACCACCTCTCTTTGTATTTGCTCAGGCAATAACTTTACAGCCCCTCACGGACAGAATTTCTGTGTTTGCTGTCTTTAATAGGGCTGCTATTTATTCTCTGCTAATGAATCTGCTTGTCCTGCCTAGTTTTGATTAGTCAGGTTCTGTAGTAAATATGTTTACTACCACCATGATCACATAGCATTATTTCCAAAAGCAAGAAGTGCTTGTAGGAAGGGTTTAAACCCACATGTGATCTGAGGACACATCTGTTTGTTACCTGGGAATTTCTCTGAGGATGCTCAGGATATTACAGTCAACAAAACACCACGTTAACCCTTTTCAACCTGCTCCAATTCAGTTCTTTTTACATTCTGATAACAGAAACACGCTTTTATTCCTGGGAGAGTATTCACACGCATAGTCTAACCCTGGAAACCTCCCTCCAGTGCTGCAGCGAGGAGTTCCAGATGTGCTCATGTCACCTCTGGTCTCGCTGTGACAGAGTTCTTTGCTGATTAGATAAATAGTCCCTCAGACAGCTGATTAAAATCTGCTATGGCCGCTCGGTTTGTGTCCGAGCCTCGCCAGCCATGTTGGAGGTGGAAGCGTGCATGAATTACATCCCTGGAGTGTGCTGAGCACTGCTGATTAAATGAGGCACGCCACAGCCCTCAGCATCAATTATCAGAAATAATAGGATCTCTGCACCCAGGCTGGGGGAAGGGGGCTGGCATGTCATGTGCTTCCCAGAGCATCTTCCCAGTGCCCGTGTGACAGAAATAACACCGGCCAGGCAACGCTGCTCTGCTCTGGGTGTGCAATTAAACACTGAGGAGGGCGCTGAGGAAAATCCTCCTCCCACAGCACAGGGGAGCTGCTCCAGGTAACACCTGCATGACATCTGCCCAGGAAAACTGATTTATAAGAGGTGGATGGAAGACAAAGCTGAATATTTAGGGATAAACTTCAGCCCTCCCCCTGCTCTTCCTCAAGTTTTCCTGCATCACATCAGAGGAGTTTCCTTTCTTCTTGGTCAGCAACTTGTCCAACAAGACCCCACTCTTTGGTCAGAGGATTGAAATGATTTCATTAAGATGCAGCTCAGGAGATTGTCAGATCATGCAAATTTGTCTCTGTGACTGTGAAGGGGCTTGACATTGTCTTATCCTACGTGAAAGTAGAAACGACAAAAATTCCTCAAAAAAGGGTTAAAAAACTCTCAAAACAAACCCCAGGCCTATCTAACATAGATCTATACATAAATATGTATATCTAAGTAAAATGAACTGGATACATTGCATTTCAAGATCTGTCCAACACTAAATTTTAAAATAAAACAATGCCACAAAGTGCATGGATCTTATACAAAACACAGAGTCAAAAAATGGTTTGGGTTGGACAGGATCTTAAAGACCACCTGGTTCCAACCCCTGCCATGGGAAGGGTGATAAGTATGTTCACTATTTTTCTACTTATTAAACCAGATTTCCACAATGAACCATCTTTAAATACCTGAACGTGACTCTAAAGTTGCCCAACATTTCTGTTTGGAGCAGGAGGGATTATCAGGGCTTGTGTCCCAAAAGACAAATGGGGAGACAGAAGATATTTCATATGGCAACAGCCATATGAAATATGCTATATTTATACATACATATTAATATGTCCTTTTTGGACTCCAGAACATTCAGAAAAAAAGAAGCTGATGTACAGTAAATTAAGAAAAGTGCTGAGTTACAGAAATTTCCCCAAACACAATCAAAACTGTATGTCCGGTACAAAAAACCCCAACTCTTTCCTCTGCAACTGAAATCCTTTCCCATGCTCTATTTTAAACCCACAAAACACTCTAAATGTAATACTTCAAATCATATCAATAGTTAATTACGTTTGGCTTCTCTTCAGCTTTGAACATTTCAAATGAAGGGGGAAAAAAATGAAAACACATTCATACTTCTGCTGGTGACAAGGGAAAAAAGTTACCTTAATTAAACATTTCTAAAAAAATGTTTTTAGTTCTTTTTTTTCTCCCCATGCAATATTTCTCCATCCAAACTTCTGCAGTAGGTAAAGGACCTCTTAAACTATTTCAGTGCCTTTCCGATACACAATAAACATACAAGATTCCAATTGACAAAAAGGAAATGGTAATTGGAAACATTTTTCTCAGTTTTTCATTATCTGAAGCAGAAAATTATGGCTCTTTTCTACACACACACACAAAAAATCCTTTTCAACCACCTAGAAAAATTGTCTTTTAATAAAAGCTCGAAATTATACTATCATATTTCAAAGGCAATGAACAGTTAAAGCAGCTAATCAAAGGTATAATTATTTAATGACTCTGACTCCTGCTATCTAACGGGGCTGGAATGGTTTGGCTGTGATCACCAGACCCCCAGCTCCAGCTCTGCAAAACAAGCCCTTGCCTGGGAGCATTCCAGCCACCCATTCCTGAGGTTAGCTCCTCCAGTTTTGGCTGACTTCACCAGGCCAGTGGAGCTGTTACGGAATGAAGGAATCAGTTGGTCACTGCTCTTTTGTACACACCTGCACACCGCTTTCTCGTACACATCATGAAACAACCATAAGAGGTTTTCCTGCAGAGGAAACAAAAATATTTCCCTGACAAAAGGGGATTTGTCAAGATCATCATGGATATTTTTCACTTTTAATGCTACCTGACAGTTTCCTGTAAACCCCAGCTGCCGCACTCTAGTAATTCAAATGTAAAATACCCCTCCCCAAATGTGCTTATTGCAAATTTGTCTTAAGTGCATTTTAATATTTTTATTGAAAGAAATCTTTATTAATTTACTCCAGGTGAGTGAAGCAGTGAGCAAGTAGAGCTTGTGACTCCACTCCACTGCTTTTCTCATGTCTCTTACAACTGGAAATACGACTGGAATAACATATAATCATCAGGCATTAATTACCAGAGCTACCCAGGAGTGTACAGTGCACCTTGGCTTATTTTTAATCTATAACAGAGCAGTTTGTGCAATTAGATCTGAGCCTCAACTCTAAATATGAACTTCTATTGTACTTTGTACTAAATTCCTTTTTTTTGGCCACACAATTAGATTTCACAGAATCACAAAGGTTGGAAAAGACCTCCAAGACTATCGAGTCCAATGTTTGACCACAAAGCCCAACAGCAAAGTGGCACAAATACTCATTTTTTAAACACTTCCAGGGATGGTGACTCCACCACTTCCCTGGGCAGCCTGTCCATCTGATCCACGACATTGGACCCTCTGGAATGTCAAAGATATTCACATTTCTATCCAGTTATCTTGATCCTGGGGTCAATCTCACGCTTGTCACCAGGACCACCGGGGCTCAGGTGACAGCAGCACCTGGGGGACACCAGAAACCAGATCTGGTGAGGGAGCTGCCCCTCCCAGCCCTGCACCTTGCAGCCACAGGTGACTCCAGGATCAAAGGGGACACCCAGGGACACGACACCTGGAGGGAGTGGCACCTGTGACAGCAAACCCTGCTTGATGGGACATCAAAACTGCCCGGGCTGTGAGAGCCCTCCTGGCAAAGCTGCCATTGTCATGGAACAGCTCAGGTTGGGAGGGTCACCCAGCCCACGCTCCCTGCCAGAACAATTCTGTAACATGGAGTGCACCTTCACTAAACCCCTCTCAGTGCTTTTGGAAGGAGATCAGGAAAAAAGTGTTGTGTGGGGAGGCTGAAGAGCAAGCAGAATTTGGGGGAAGCATCCAGGGAACTTCTGCCAAGGTGTCTTACAAGAAGCAAGTCAAGACTGAGCCAGGACCCAGGGAGCACCAATATTTATGAAATTCTTCCAGCTCTCATTTCCTGGAGAGTTTCTGTAGATCCAAGTGATGAAGAATTTGATTTTCCCAATGCCCAGGTTAGGCATCAGTGTCACTTTGATATTCCAGCTTCAACTTGCTCTGAAACGTACACTACTGAACAGAAATCAGAATTACTGTTACCATCTCTCATTTTGCTCACCTTTAATCCACATCATCCACCCTACTGCAAAAGTAAGTTCACACTACAACATAGAAACCCTATATATGTGTATCTATAACATAAACATGAATTCTTTGTGCATTTTCATCACTTCTGAAAATGAGCAGGAGCCAGCCTGCCAGGGTTAGGTGTTAATAGTTTACATGTCGCTCTCCTTGTGGTGCAACTTCTCACATGACCGTAGGGATTCCCCACTGGAAAAATCCTGGTTGGAGAGATTTACTGAGTCAAGGCCTTACACTACCAAGTGCTCAGCCACCTGTGATGATTATTTCTCTGTAAACCTGAATGATCATGTGAAGACAGGAAAGTCACCATGAAACCATTTATGCCGGAAGAGACCTTTATGACCATCTCCCTTTTTGACAAGGAGGAAAACCTGAGCATGCAGGGCTCACTGGAACTCTTGAGTTTTGCAGAAGTTCCTACCAAGTAGTGCATCCACAAACTTAGCTGTGTTAGCAGGAAACAGGAAGGGGGAATTTAAAACTGCCAGAGGGAAACTGGGAAGAAATTCTTCCCTGTGAGGGGGCTGAGGCCCTGGCACAGGGTGTCCAGAGAAGCTGTGGCTGCCCCTGGATCCCTGCAAGTGTCCAAGGCCAGGCTGGACAGGGCTTGGAGCAACCTGGGACAGTGGCAGGTGTCCCTGCCCATGGCAGGGGGTGGAACTGGATGGGTTTTAAAGTCCCAACCAAACCAAACCATTTTAGGATAAATCTATTTATTTGCATTTTAGAACTCCTCAGAGCCTGCACAATTAAACAGCCACCTCAAAGCTAGCAATGGGGCAAAGTAGCACGGAATTTTCACAAGGAGTTTACAAACTTCCCAATTTATCTTCCCAAACTCACTGCTCAAGCAATGGTTACTGCAGAGGTCTCAATCTCTTTGAGGAAGGAGTATCAACCCAGCCCTCTTCCTAGGGAGAAATTAAGTGCTAAGACACCCAGTGGGAACAGAAAAATTCTTTCCAAGTTCAGAGACAATATTTTGTCTCCTCTCCACAGACTGCAATTCCAAGGTGCTATCACTATGGCTCCTCAGATTTGATGTTAATTTGCACAATACCAGTGAAAAATGTAAAAACCATGAAGCTGAAGATGTTTGTGATTTGGTATTACCCAGATCTTCGCACAAATCCACCCAGCTAAGGACTGTGGCTGCTCTTACACAAAGGTCGTCATCCCTGTAATTTGACTTTTGTAATTTGACCTTTTTTTCAAAAGCTGTGGTTGCTGGAAATCCCTGGGGAGCTGCTGTGGTTAGCTCTGGAACAAAGTCAGGAAAAGGGGGATGGGATTTGCTTTTCGCATATTTTGAACACGTTAGGCAGGGCCCACACAAACACCACACGGCCGAGGGACCAAGCTAGGAATTAAGACACTCGCACCAAAGTTGTGCTGCCTTTCACCTTTCCAGCAAAACCCTGAGTAACAACTGCATTTGCCCTGCGAAGATAAATATTAAATCCTGAATTTACATCAGCTGCTGGTGCCACAGGCTCCCTCACAAGCCACAGCTCCGAGTTGTTAACTACTAACTGGCTCAAACACAACGCCTGTTACTAATCGCTTATTGAATAATGGAAGTGACACAACTGATAAAAGGTTTCAATCCTGGAAAAAAATGATTTATAGTATTTCACTCCACTGGCACTGTTATTTGTGTGACAAATGGTTGGACAGAAACCAGTTAATCTCCACACACCTCCAACTCAGATGTGGCAGCTCCTGCCGGAGCATCCAAATAATCAGGCCCCACAAACAACGCAGCCACGCCGGCGTGAGGGGCTGAATGCTGGCATTTTATCAAGGCTGAGCCCCAAATCCATTGTCCCAATGGATTCTATTTTTCGGTCGTGGTGTGGGGCAGGGAGGGCATGGCTAGAAAGAGGAGTATGCTGATAAAAGCAGGAAGGGCACAGCTCAGGAGAGCTGCTCCTCCAGTGCAGAGATGAAATCATCAATACCAGTGAGGCATTAATGATTTCAGAAGGCCCCAGCTCCTTTATGCATTTTTCCTGATGGTCAAAGCCGAACTGCAGCACCACCCACAGCTGTCAAGGCTGTTACAGTGTAATATCACTGTGCACTGCAAATCCCATCTTGCCCTCAGCTGGGAGAGAGGGATGGGGCTGCTTTTGAGGCAGACTAGGGGAGAATTTCCCCACCTTGAGAAATGAATGGAGTTTTCAATTTACAAGCAGCACATCAAGAGCAGCTTAATCTTACTGGTTGTATCACCAGCATCCTGCTCCCCGTGGAAGTCAAACCTATTTTATCAAGCTACTCCTTCAAAAGCAGCAAACTCCTCAGAGTGCTGAGCTTCCACAAGTCTGCATTATTCTCTTGGGTTACTTTTCAGCTTTGCACCCAAAATCTGCCATTTTTCTCATCCAAAAAAATAATTTCCACATCTATAAAAATCATGCCACCCCCTGCCACTATCCCAGGGTGCTCCAAGCCCCATCCAACCTGGCCTGAGACACTTGCAGGGATCCAGGGGCAGCCACAGCTTCTCTGGGCACCCTGTGCCAGGGCCTCACCTCCCTCACAGGGAGGGATTTCTTCCCAATATCTGATCTAAACCTGGAGAGGGAACACAAAGCCCCAGCAGATGAATCTCTGGGTTGGCCACAGAAAGACAAGAGTTCAGTTTGCACACAGGAGAACATTCAGAGGAGCAGGGGATAAGAGGACATGATAAAGTAAAAGCAGCAAGAATTTTCTTCAGAAGGCTTAAAAGATCCCTGGAGCGGTAAAAATCCTACAGGCTGCACTCCCAGTAGCAGGAGAAATGCAGATGGAGTATGAAGATGGCTGATACCATGGGAAGCAAGGAAAACACCTCCATTCACAACTGCTTCTTGTGATCTCAGGTCTAATCCGTGTGTTTGCTCTTGAAAGACACTTGTGATAATGTGGCATTAAAAATTGCTCAGCTTTTTATCCCCTGACAATCTCCTGTGAGAGACTTGGACAACTCTCCTAGTTTGCCAGTGGAAATCACTTTCTAACCATGTCACACACCAGCCTTCCTGGGATTTCACACCGGATCTGTATAAGGTTAAATAATACACAGATTCTTCAGGATCCCTTCCGTCTTTTCAGTTACAAGCATAAAATCCTTTTTTGATTTTTCCAGTTCTCTGAAACATTCCCACTGCTACAAGATCCTGTCAAAATTATTTGACCCTTCCACGTGGAGTTCCCTTGCAGGTACAGAAACGGCACAAAAAACCTCCACAACACACTAATACAAAACTACTGCCAAAACACTGCGCAATCAAATAGAATAAAGGCTGATACAGATTATTTCCTTTAGTGGCATATCTGCACTTGCTTGGTGGGCAAGAACAAATGGGTTTGGTAAAGAAATTGAGCAGGAAAAAACCAGGAAAAACAAGGTGTAATTAAAAGCTCATGAGAAAAATCAGAGCTATTGGCCAGACACTGCACTCCTGGGTTCCCCCAGAGTGACAAAACTTTGTCCCCAGGTGAGCTGCAATGTCACTGAGAGGATACAAACCCCTTAAAAATGCTGTGCCAAATACAGCCAGCTTTTCCTGCTTGGAATGGGAATAAGCTGGATGTGCTGAAAAATTGTGAGTAATCAATTGATGCTCTGAAGTTACTGTAAGTGGTCACAAGGAGAACCTCACCTTATTGACGGGTGTAGCACAGGGAAGCAGGTTCACTCAAAAAACAGGGGAAATCATGAAACCTGTCCCCAGAGATGTACAGCTGGGATAGACACAGGCCTTTGGAGGGAATTTCTTTTACTTCATCGCTCAGCATTCTCACAGTTCTGGTTTCAGCCTAGTCCATCCCTCCCCCACCCCCTTCCAAAAGTGGCTGGACTTCTGACTAAAATTACCATCACAGAGGTGTCCGGCAGTACCTTTTACTTGCAGATTAAAATCTCCATCACCTCTTTCCACAAAGCTTTTTAGGAGGGGAAAAAAAAGGAGATGATAAAAAAAAAATATGCACTATGAATTTGTCCATCAAACTGTGGAGTCCATCAAACTGGAGCTGAGACCCACAAAGAAATGAGCCGCCAGTAGGGACTAAGAGCTAGGAGGTGACAATTCCTACATACATGAGTGTGGCATTGCCTTGAAATGACAAAACCCCTTTGTATTTCACAGGATCTCCATGATCTACTCCTCTCTGGAAGGATAACTGGAATGAACAAGAATCCTCTTAATGTTCCTTGTATATTCAACATCCTCCTCCAAGCAGGACCAAAGCCCAGCACAATTCTGACAAGCAGAGACTCAAAGAGATTCAAAGTGCTGTCTCCTTTGCTGCTCAAAAAACCATTTTGGATTTTATTCTGGCTCTGGGGGACAGTTTATGTCAATCTTTTCTTCTTTTTTTTTTTTTTTTTCCCCACAAGTCTTGCAGGTTAAACTTTGTGCCTAACAACCCTGACAACGTCCCTTCACATTTCTTAGACGAGCCATTGAGTAGCATTATGACAAATTATGGGGCCTGATGATATGTAAAAGGAACATCTCCTCCACTCAGAGGCTGTGGAGGAAATAAAAAGACTGAAAGAAGTATTCCTGGCAAGAAAAAAAAAAGCAAAGAAAAAAAAAGCGCCATGTGGGGAAGCAGCAAGGTTCATTATGGATAGATTATTCATGACTGAGGAGTTCATTATTAATGGATTATTTACAAGTATTTCCAAAGTGTTGTCAGCTGTTCCCCTGGGAATAGCTTTTCAATAATATCCACAACTTAAAGAAAGAATGATGAGCTATATTGATATTTTTATTACTAAAGGCAGCAAGTCATCATCAATATGTTTAAGAGAAAAGCAAACACCTATTTCCAACCTCCTCCACAGTTAGTTTTTCATGTCGTAACAGCTCTGGGCATATCCTGTACTCTTTAGTTAGTAATGAATGACAGTACTGCACTTAAAACCCTGTGTATATGGAATTTTGTAGAAGCAGATCCTGATGTTCTGTGACTCTGGGAGTCTACGTAGACCTGTTGCTCTGTTAGTCTACCCTTAAAAATAAAATAAAACAAAAGAAAAGAAAATGAAACAAAATAAAGTCTAAGATCACAGCATAAATTGAAGCCCAGGTCTCCTCTTCCACAGAGGGCAACCTCCCCATCATTCCAGTACATCCCATTCCTCCACAGATTATGAAAGCTCAGCTTCTCACTTCACATCTGGGATCCAAAGTTTCACCATAAGCAATGGTGACCTAATTATTAATGAGTTTGCTTGGACAAACTGGTGTCTAATTGTACACAGAGAGACTGAGAAATAAAGATTATAGCTGACAAATCACTAAAAATTAATCGATTTTCACATTCTCCTTATAATCACTATGGATCCTCACACCAGAGTCTTTAGGTAATCTGGTGAGCATTAACTTACATTTTACCTTATTATTAAAAACATTAAGCACATATTAATCTGTGATTTATTACAATTAGGTTTGTTCTAATTTAATTAAACACTGAGGCCTCTTAAGTATTCTGTGAAACTCAGGTATGTTGCCTGGCAAGAGGGGTCTTTCTGAAAATAATTTTTCAGGAATCCTTGGTGATATTTTAGAGACCCCCAAATGGGAACTACTACTATGGATGAGAGCTTAGTTTTAGGATGAAAATGTACATTGATCACTGGGTAAGTATTGCCAGACTTCCTTCTCTACATCCACCTTTCCAGGCTCAGATTGCTAGGTTATTCCTGTGTGACAAACACCAGATCTCATCATAAAATGGCGTTTATTTACAATAAAAAAAAACAAGCAGTTATTTCTGACTGCCCATTCAAAGCCATGCACTGAATGCTGGCCAGCCAACCAAAAAGTGATTATGTGTGTGACAGTGCTGATGCTGAGCCCAAAGTAATAATATTGCTTCCAATTTTAAGGTTAAGTAAACCATGAACTGCCCTTTTATGTATAAATACGTTGGTTGAAGCAGTCAAGTTGTCTGGAAATGGGCTGGATCCCTTTGGTGTTTTGTTTACAACTACAAAGCTTCACCTTGGCTGAAAAGCCTCTGTGTTTATGACTGTCACAAACCAGCCAGCATCACTAACAATTTTCAAGTGAGGATTTAAACAGTGAAATATGATTTTTAAAAAATATTTTCCCCTCAAAGAGCTTGCACGACCATGTGCACACTGAGCACACAGCCACTGAAGTCCCAAAGGGAAGAGCTGGGAGAAGCAGAAAGAAGAGGGAGCTGAAACAGTCTGGGAGCTGCCAATTCCTTGTCACATGAAGCAGAGGCAGAAACACTCCAGCCTCGCTTTGCCTTCCATCTCCACAAAGTGCAGTGATGCCTTAAGTTTCAGCTTTTATATTTTTTCAGACTCTCTGCTGTTTTAGTGTGTAGTTCTGGGTTTCATATGAAGGGCTGGTGAGCTCTCTTCACAGGGTAGGGAGACAAAACAATTCCTTTTTAGCTGGGGACCAAGGACAAATTTTAGGCCCAAGAGTGTAAACAATGGTGAAGAAGAGAGGAAGAACAAAGAGGATGGAGCTTCATAACCTGGGGCTGTAACTGGACAATTAACTCCAATGTGCCAATGGACCAGAGCTTATAAAAGTGTGAGACCTCGTGACCAGGATCCATTTTGGGCCCCTTGCTGGATTGCTTGGGTGCAGCCCCAGGGGGTTCTTGCATGGCCCAACCTGGATCCTTTCAATAAATCCCTTTTTTTTCTTTTACTCTGCCCAGTCTCTGTTTCCAGGTCTGCCTTTCTAGGCAACAGTATAAACAGTGGCTCAGGAGACAGATTCAGAGTGGTGGAGAAGGAGCCAAAGGAGGATGTGGGGTCAGCAAGGCCACACCACCTCTCCTTGGATGAACCCTGCACCCTCCCAGGTGACAATCCAAACCTAAAAACCTTTTCTTTTGTAAAAAGCCCACAGATGTTTCCCAGCATCCCACTCCAATGAGGGAGAATTTCTCCTGTCAGGATGTTTGCCTTTCCAAGGATTTTACCTCCCTGATGGAGACCAAGATGGAAAATTTAGAGCTGCCCTTCAGGTTTATCACGACTTGGGCACCAAAGATGCACCAAGAGGCCACAGACTCAAACCTCCCTTCTCTCAGGGTGGGCAAACCCCGGCTGCTGGCACAGGGGGGAGCATACACAGCTCATACACAGCAAATACAGACTCAGCTTTTTTTTTCTTCCAAAGGAAGGGAAAAAAAGATACTCATAGCTCTTCTGGGCTGCCTTAAAGTAGTAAAACGTTACTACAAATCCCCCCAAAACCAGGATCTGGAATTTCAGACAATAGCTGAACCCAAATTCATTGGACCAAAACCCAACAGCTCTGTTTCAAAGAGCAAAAACCCATCAGGATGACATTTTCTTGCTGTGAATTCCAGTCTGGTCCCTACGTGGGAGGTGAGAAGTGATTCAAAGAAGACAAAAAATTTAAAAAATTAAATTGAAGTTGCTTTTTTAGGGGTGGAACTGGTCAATTTGTGCTTAGTTTTAGGGAAAAAAAAATGCCCACAATCCAAATGAAAGGGAAGTAGTAGGAGAGGGGCAGTCCCATGACAGGGGCATTTAGTGGCATTAGAAACACCTTCAGGAAAGGCTGGGAGCCTGCAGGACTGCAAGAACTTCAGGCAGGTGGAGAAAAAACAATACTGATTAATAGAAATAAAAATCTGGGGTGATACTGGAGCATTTTAATTGCATTCTTCCATCCCCTGTCATGGCACATTCCAAACATAAGCTCTTCATTTGATGCATGGATAGTGCAGCATTGTACTCCAGCTTACTATAAAGTCCTACTCCCACCTCTTTGAACCACACATGCACCCAAAAATTAGGAATTGCAGGATATTCAAATGTGAGAAACCAGAGTGATGGCACTGAACAAGAAGCATCACTGACAATTAAGTATTTCCTTCTCTGGCGCCTGGAGTTCAACAGGCACTGCTTTAATGATTTTATTTTCATTTGAAGGGGTCTGAATAAAGGAACATGTGATGTTTTCATAGAGGAGAAATAAACAGCAGCCTAATCAGCCTCTGAGACACGAGAATCTAAATGAAGGACCCGGCCACCGACCCTTTGCCTCTTTTAAAGCAGACGGATTTATCCTCATTACGGGATAAAAACAGCCCTGGCTCTGCTTGGGAACGTCAGCTCCGTACCTCTCGCAGACAATCCCAATGTTTCCTGGCACAGGTGACAAAATAGACATGTTCTGGCAGCCTGGAGGTTAAACTGGATTAATTCCTAAAACCTGAATGCTGATCTGCTGTCATTTAACACGTGCTCAACATGTGTGCTCAGCAGTAACTGGAAATGAAATATCTTAAATATTATCAAACGGTACATCATTAAATATAAATTAGATGGAAACAGGGGAAAGCTAAAAATTGACTAGGAGTTCAGCTACTCTAAATGGCTAATATGGCCATTTTTCACCTGAAGCCCTCTCCAATACAGTTTTGCCATTAAGCAAAAACCTGAAGAAAGGTAATCAATTCCAACTAAAAAGCACTTCTCGCGGAATGACTGCACTTCAAACCCCTGGCTGGCTGCCAGCCTCCCCCCCCAGCCCCAGACAACAGCCATCAATGTTTCTGACTATCACAGGAGCACGAGGGGCCATGCATAATTGACTGGAAGATGGGCTAAAACTGTGCCCAATCAGTGTGTGATCAAAACCGCGTGGAATATTCAGCGCCACTTGATTACACGGAGCCTTGTCCTCGCGCTCTCCTCATGAAATCTCTTCAAGGTCCAGAGTACTGTAATAAGATCATTACTGTCAAGCGCTACGAATCGCAGGCAATGAGTCTTGGGATAGGAAGTCATACTTCACAAGCTCCTCTGGTCTTCCTTTTTTCCCCCCCCTCCCCTTTTTTTTTTTTTGTATTTTACTGCGTGTTGAGGCAGCAAGGCGACGAGGTGACAGATAATGATCACATCACTGTGTGGCAACTAGAAAGGCACTTTTAAGAAAGAGCACAGAGAAATCAGCTTAAGAGAAACTCAAACAAAATTTTTTTTAAGGGCTTTTTCTTTTCCCCCCTCAAAAATTAAATAGAATTAAACTGTGCAGTATTCTCCTTTCATGAATTGTGATTTAATGTCATTGAATTTAATCATTTAATAGATTTTCATATTATCCCAAAGCCTATTACCTCACAGACAAATGGCCAATTTTCTCCAGCTCATGCTCACAAAAGAAACCTTTATTAATTTTTTTTTTCTTTTTTAGAGTAGGGGGGGAGAACTGGTAGAAAATGTCAATGATGAGGCCTGTTCGAGTTTCCCTTTTTACCTGCTGCTTCCTGGAGTTACACACCACATATGATGCATAACATCTATCACAAGTAACTGGTCTGCAAAGAGAAAGGTAGAGGGACAGAAAACAGGAGAATAAAGCACAGGGTTATAAAATAAATAGAACAGCAAGCTCAGCACTGAAACCTCACACAGGGCACGTGGATCTACGATGGGGACTTCAGCTCGTTTAAGGTTTAAGGCGTAAAACTTGACAAAACAACGTGGGTCTGAAATGACTGACTGGCCAGGAGCTGGAAATAAAGAGCTCAGCATTTCTGTTACAGGGATGACATCAGTACCACAAAGCATGGGAACTGGAATGGCTCCAGTTGTGGTTTTTAACTGGAGAAGGCTCCAGGGATGGGACAATTGCTTAAGAGGAAGGGAAAGTCCACCGTGCCCACATCTCTAGCAACTCCTACCTACAGCACCTCCCATCACCTCCTCCAGGCCTGGCACCTCCCATCATCTCCACCACATTACATCCCCTACCACATCATTCTCCACTTGGTGTTTCCTACGGAGAATCCCATCCTCATGCATTTGTTCCCTTTGAAACACATTCCACTGGGAGACCTGCTCCTCAAACCTACCCTTTGAACATGATCACTGCATGAAAAGACTCAATTTCCACAGAATCCCAGACTGGCTGGGGTTGGAAGGGACCTACAAAACCATCTCATCTCACTCCTGCCAGGGGCAGGGACACCTTCCACCGTCCCAGGTTGCTCCAAGCCCTGTCCAACCTTGGACACTTCCAGGGATCCAGGGGCAGCCACAGCTTCTCTGGGCACCCTGCGCCAGGGCCTGCACACCCTCACAGGGAAGAATTCCTTCCTAACATCTGACCTGAACTTACTCTTTCAGTCTGCAGCCAATATATGCACATTCAACCCTGTATTTAGTAAAATTATTAATATTTATCGCCACTCTCCTCAGTTTTGGATGTGTTTTTAAAAAGATGTCACAAACACTTTGACAAAGAATCAAAGCAATAAGGGGTGCAAATATTTCTTGATCTACAGGTAAATGTTCCTTGATCTACAGGTTGTTAGTAAATCCATAACTGACTAAAATGTAGGGGGTTGCAACTAAAAAGGAATTAACAACCTGCTATTGTTCTGTGTGCACCTCTTGATTATGAGCTCTTATCAGCTAAGAGCTGATATGTTTAATAAGCCTAAACCAATCCCCCCTGAATTCCAGGACTGAGCTATCTACGGCAAACCTCCACAACCAGGGCTTCTGAAGGGAATTATTTAGGACTTCCACTCTATAAAGGAAGCTGTTTCCCACTGGTAGCTCAGTTCCAACCAGCTGACGAGTCCAAGTGCATAGGCATCCTTCAAAAACTAAATCTTCCTTCTACACCAAAATAACCCTGTTTATTGAAATTGTGACACTTTGCCCTGAGAGGTCAGTTATGTGGTGAACAGGAGGACGAAGTTATACTGAGCACAGTTATCTGATTTTAGCCTTTTCACTGGCTGTAGCTTTTTAATACATAATCACCTAATTTTATGATATTTTAATTTTGGTATACAGGTCCATAATGAAATGAAATTGCCCTACACTCCATAAAAACTGGAAGGCACTTATAGAACAGACATTCCTATTTAAGGAACAGAACTACCAACTTCTCTAGCAGGATTAACATTTTGCAAACCCTCACTGCTATCTTGCAAACCTCACCGTGTGGACATCAAGACCTGTTTTCATAACCAAGGTCTCTGTGTCAGCACATTGCTGACAGCACATTGCTGAGGACACTAAACACCCCAAGCCAGTGAAATCTAAGGTGTCATTAGTTTTCATTCAGTTACAAAGCCACTCAAAACTTCTTCCTTCCTCCAAAAAACCAGGCCAAATCCCAGCGTGGCACTGGACACACAGCGAGCCCTTCTGCTGTCACAGTGCTCAAAATGGGACTAATTTTTAGGGAAACGTAGAAAATAAAATAAAAGTGCTGTCATTCTCTCACGCTCCAGGCGTGCCAGTGTGTGCAACCACCACCAATCCATCCCAGGCCTCATCCTTTCCAGAATCCCCTTTTCCTGCTGACCACCACTGCGACGCTTTTCCTTTCAACCGGGGAGGTGGAGCCGGCCGCCTCTCCCGACCCCAGCTTCTGAAGGGAAGCAGGAATCTTTCAACTTGTTTAGCCTGCAATGAAGTAGGTTAAAACAATAGATGAGGCTTCACCTCCCTTGTCTTTCACTCCTCAGCATCAACATAAGTGTCTTTCAGCAGCAACCCTTTCATGTCAGGGAGGCTGTGGCAGCCGAGGCTCGAGGATTCCCAACAAGTGACCTTTCTGCCTTGGTTGAAAGCCAGGCTCTGAAGATTCGGGCTGGTTTTATTAATTTCTGCCCTCCTTCTTCCCAGGACTGAGTTTCCTGTGCATGAAGTCACAGCTGATGAGTGAATTAAGAGCCCAGGAACGTTCTGACAGGGAGAGGTGATAAACTCACAGATCCTCAAACAAGCATCTGGCACTACGGACAACAGCGCTGCTGGGTTTTCTTTTTAAAGTTTTCTTGCAGGCAGGAAGAACACAGCCAGGTATTCTGCTAATTTTTAATGCCAACTAAACCCTAAGACCTGCTTTGTTTTGGGAGGTATTTAAAGAAATTGTTTCCTAAAGAGCAGCTGGAGCCGAGAATAGTTGGTCAGGGGAGGCTTACAACTCTTCCGAGATAATCTACAAAATAAGGATGCAAATACTTAACTAAACACACTCCTAAAATCTCACTGAAAGCAAACTCATTAAATTCCAGGTTTAGGTAGTGTTCTTTTTTTTTTTTCAAGTATGAAATACAGCAAAATGTTATTTTTAAGAAGTTTCATGTACAGGAAGACCACACAAATGACAAGACAACCTACAAACTCTAGACAAAGAGAATTCAGCAGTAACCCTAATTTGATTACAAACCTCTTTAAAACCCCCCAACCTTCCTAGCGATCTGCTTATCCTGCCAACCCCTCCAGTTCCAAATAAATACTTCTTTTCTTCATGTAGCATTGCAGTCAAAATTCCACTTTTGTATCCCTCTCTCTTTAAGCTCTGAATATTTTTTAAAACTATGAACATTTACTTCCTAAAACTTCAGGCACTTAAAGAGACCAGAAACAGAAGCAAAACCTGCTGTCATTAAACCCTTTAGCAGAAGACGTACAGAAATACTGCACAACAGGATGGGAACATACTCCTCTTCTGTGTGATTTGGGTCTGCATTTGGGATTTTAAATTTTATACTTATGTATGTATTTTTTAGAAGGAAAAAGCTTAAGATACCTCTTACCATTTTAGGGAGAGTATAAGGAAATAATCAAGGAATTACTGTTTTCCCCTCCTGCTTCATCCCCAGACTTTGTGTTGTTGCTGTACCCCAATACCATTACACAGCAGGTGGTAATTATTGCTAGCTGATTTATAGGGACCAGCTGAAATAATTAGGATGGCAAAATCACCAGGGATAACTTTTGTGGCGTTCCCACATGGGCAACACCTGTTTGCTGTACACTTAATTATCCTCTGATGGACTCCGAACAGCCTTTGCTTGAGGAAGTTTTGGTGGCAGCTTAGTTCTGGGCACCACTTCAAGCAACACAGTCCACCCAAGGACCTCGAGATCCAATGGATTCGATTCCAAAGATTACAAACTCTTTAAGAGGTGAGTGGTTTTGCCCTTGCTGCAGCTGCAGGTCAAGATATTACATTTCAGAGAAAAGGCAGTGACGACGCTGTGGCTTTTTGTGCTGGAAAGGTTTGTGAACATGCTGTCCTCTGACAATGCCAGAAGGTTTCTTCCAGACCATAAAAAGCCAAAAAAAATTAAATATATATCTAAGAGCAGCAAGTAAAAATACCCTCCTTCCTCATGGTGCTTAATTCAGTGTATTGTTAATAAGTATTAGCATTAACAATGTCAAGTCCATCTGTTGAAGGAAGAATCTGCTCTCCCACTTTTGCTCCTTGAGTTGTTTCCACTAAATTCCAAAAATCCCAAACGACTTTTTTTCTTTTTTTACATGCTTAGAGAAATAGAATTTTTTTAGTTCAGTGTGGCCACCACATTTCCTAAACTCTGCACCCAAGGAAATGTATGTTCAAATTGTGTGGAGAACACCACAGTGTGGTGCCAAGAACGTTTAAATCACTTCAGGGTATGATGCCAGCAGGTAAATCACCAGGATGCTCAGGAAAGCTTAGGGTGGGAGGCTGCAGAGAAAATGCCCACAGGTTGTCCATGCATTTCACTGACCCTCTGTGTTGCTTCTGATTTATTCACTTAAAAAAAGCAAAATTTCAGGTGTGATACAGAGAACTGCATTTCTCTAATTCACCTTGTCATTCTGGTTGTGGGGTGGCTCAAAGGGACACAGGGAGACACCAGCTGAAAGCACTGATGGTTTTGCTTATTGCTAAAGAAACAAAATGAAAAGTCTCACTAAACCTTGTTCTTTCATCCACGGAAAACAAACTAATTAATTTCCCACTTATCTAGGGCTCATTTAAACACTCAGTGACACAAAACCCATGTGCTTTCAAAAAACAAGGGTTTTTTAAATACCTTTACCAGTTTACTCCAGGAAAATAAAATAAAAAAAGATTTCTCAGTAAACTGGGGTTCATCCTTTAGCTAAAAGCCAGAAAGTGTAAATTTGGAGCTTGGTCTAGACTGCACAGAGCAGCGGAGCACCGGGAAAAGCAATTACTGCACAAGAGGCAGAGAACAAATAGCTTTGTGTTAAGAAAACAGTTCTGAGAAGAAACATAAAAGGTCCTTCTTTGTCCTTCAAAACTTCTTTAGAAACAAATGATGAAGAAGAACATGGATTTCAGAGAGTTTGGAAAGTCTACCTGAAGTTGCTGACCACATTTCCCACTCCTCAAGCGCTGTTTCCCAGCCCCACCTGCGTGCATGGACATGGAGCTGGGGGGGTTTTGCCCCAGGATGCTGAGAGAGGAGATGAATTCTCTTCCCTGTGAGGGTGGGCAGGCCCTGGCACAGGGTGCCCAGAGCATCTGTGGCTGCCCCTGGATCTCTGGAAGTGTCCAGGCCCAGGCTGGATGGGGCTTGTGGCAGCCTGTGATGGTGGAAGGTGTCCCTGCCCATGTCCCACTGCAGAGGGTGGGATGGATGGGCTGTAAGCTTCCTTCCAACCCAGACCATTCCATGATCCTTTGGTCTCCCCAAGGGAAGGAGTGGATGTACCATCCCACTGGGATACGGCTGTGCTGACCCTACGGGCTGGATCTCCTGTTGATGAAAAACCTGGAGAGCAGGAACGATCTCAGTGCTGAAGAGCAGCCTGGGGCTTTCCTAATGTCCCAGTGATGGATGAAGGGGAGGCAGGCTCAATCTGACACAGCCATGAAGCTTTAAAACTAACAAGAGTAAGGAAAACAAACACTGGGAAGGATCTTTCTGTGAAGAGTACTTCCAAGAAAGCTTTTTAATTTTTCTGCTTGTTTTCCAGCTGAAAAGCCTTCCTATTATCCCCGGCTGTTGCAGGAAGTGCAGCAGCACAAGGGGACCCAAACAGATGAGGCTCTGAGCAGCCACTCCTCTTTGAAACACAGCTCTGTCTAATCCTGCTCTGAGCAACTTAAGGCAGCATGGTGGGAAAAAAACTGCTGGTTACTGGCACCTTGCCTAATGTAAGCATTCCTGCTGCTACCCTAAAAAACACCAAGGGATTTTTTTTCAGTGACAAGTTCTGCACAGAGAACTAAAAAACTTCTCCCTGGGTTTCACTGAGCTGAGGAAAAAAAAAATTCACAAGAATCTGATTTTCTGAAATAGGAATCGAATTTTAATTTTCATCCAAGTGCAGCACAGGTGCTTTAGCATTTTTGTTGCTATGAGCATTGTCTCAGAAAATGCTGTAGAAAGATAAACCAAGCGAGATGAAAGAACCCATCCCAGAAAGAGAGGGCTGTGCATGTGCAGATAGTGTGGAGAGAGAAGAATCAGCATGACCTTTATGGAAGGGCATAAAAGGGATGAGCATCAGTCCTTGGAATTGGTGAACCACCCTGAGCTCAGTGTCCATCATCGTGATATCTGAATACTTGGGCAGAGGTCAATGATCAAAGCAGGCACGTTCAAGGAAGGAAAAAAAGCCCTGCAAAGTGCAGTAAAAATGCTCGAGTTTGCTGAAGACCAGATTTAAAGCTCACTGAACACCTCAGCTTTGGTGCAGACAAAAAATGAAGGAACCCAGAATTCCTGTTTGAAAGCTGACACTTGAAATGTGCCTGGAGCCAAAGGAAGGTGACACAAAATCTAGAATTACCCACACAGACCATTTAACTCTGATCCATTGTACCTGCCTGAGAACAGAGACTGCAGGAGGATTCCCCTCCTCCTCCTCTGCACATGGAGCCCAGGATTTCCAGAAAGAAGGAAGGAAGGAAGACATGGTTCTCCCACAATTATCACCACAGGCTTCTGGAGCCCATTTGCAGCAAGTCACCTACTGCATCTCAAACACTTTGATCAAAGTATTTGCATCTCCCAGAACATCTCCTTTGATGGGCTAATTTGGATTTGTGGTCTTCAAAAATGCAGTAATCCTCTGAGGGTGCAAATCTACATTATGGTGGGGCAAGAAAAAACCCTCCAAGGAATCTTTTAGGTCACGGGACGGATTTGTAGCCAAGCGCTGGAGAACAAGGAACTGAAAACTGCTTTCAAGTGCAAGACAGATGTGGAAATCATAGAATCATGGGATATCCAGAGTTGCAAAGGACCCACAGGGATCACTGATCCCACAGACACCACAACAATCCCATCCTGTGCATCCCTGGGAGTGTTGTCCAAATACTCCTGGAGCTCTGGCAGCCTCGGGGCTGTGCCCATGCCCTGGGGAGCCTGGGCAGTGCCCCAGCACCCTCTGGGGAAGAATCTTTCCCTGAGCTCCAACCTAAACTCCTCTGACATTCAACTGCTTGGAGAAAATACCCAGAACAGCCTGAACCTTGCTGGACGCGAGGATCTTCGAGGCGTGTTCCAACATCAACGATTCGGTGATTCCTCCTTGCACCAACACAAGTACCAGAAAATCCAAAGGCTGACAGGATTTGGGAAGAGCAGCCCCCTCAGCTTTTTGAGTCTTTCTAGGACGTCCTTAATGGGAATCTACAACCACTATTACTCCTTGTGAGACGCCCTTCTCCTAAAAGGACAGGGAGCCCGAGCACGCCTCATTGCCTTCTCCTTCAGCTCGCGCTGACAGACGAGGCTGCCTGTCCTCGCTGTCAGCCATCCCCTCCCAGCCCCGTGAAGGACTCAAGGACCAGCCAGATTAGCTGTCTGCTGAAGGATGCCCAGAACTCTGGCAGACCCAGAGCCCTGTGCGGAAACTCCTGATTCTGCTCTTGTGGCCAAATCGCTGCTTTTCAACAGCAGGGCTGAGCTTGAAAAGAGATGTTGTAAAATTAAAGAGTTTAACGATCACTGAGGCCCTCCTGAGATGCAACTGGCAAGTCCCAAACAGAACAGAGTGCTCACCTCAGAAGACATGTGGGAAGAGGCAGGTCAAAGGAAGCTGATGGGCTCATGCAGAAGTACAAGCACTGTACAAGGAGGTGTTGGCACGGCTGGAGTGTGTCCAGAGGAAGGAATGGAGCGGGGAACTGGCTGGAGCACTGGGAGTGGCTGAGGGAAAGGGGCTCAGCCTGCAGAAAAGGAGGCCATGGGGGGCCCTTGTGGCTCTGCACAAGTCCCTGCCAGGAGGGGACAGCCGGGGGGGTTGGGCTCTGCTCCCAGGGAACAGGGACAGAAGGAGAGGGAACGGCCTCAGGCTGGGCCAGGGCAGGCTCAGGGTGGATACTGGGGAAAATTTCTCCACAGAAAGGGCTGTCCAGCCCTGGCACAGCTGCCCAAGGCAGTGGTGGAGTCCCCATCCCAGAGAGGGCTTTAGAAGATGTGTGATGTGGCACTCGGGTTCATGGATTAGTGGTGGGCTTGGCAGGGCTGGGAGAGTGGTTGGACTTGATGAGCTCAGAGGGCTTTCCCATCCTAAAGGATTCTACTCCCTTTAGAGCTCCCTGTGTGTCACTGAGTTGCTGCTTGCCAATGACTTCTTGCCTTTCTGGAATCACACTGATCCCATTTCTATGAGAGGGGACAATTTTGTTGAGCTATTGCAAGGGGATTTCAGATAACAGTGTGTGATGCTGGAAGATGAGGAGAAGAGGAAGAGAAAACAGAGGAGGATGAAGGATGGACTCTGCAATAGAGCAGGGACATTGTGGACAAGAGACCCAACTGCAAACCCCCCACTGCTCCCTCTGGGTCTGTGCCTGCAGCCCAGGACCACACAGGCTCCAGCTCCAGTGCCTTGTGAAAATAATCTCCCCAGGAGAAAGAAAACATACACCTATTAACTGCTCAGAAAGAGATTTTTCAAAGTCTCTCGATATCCAGCTGGTCTTGATTCATACTGACTTCAACAAAATATTCTTCATCCAATGGTGAACGCTTGGAAAAATCCCCTCTGTAATTTGCCATTGAGGTATGAAAATAAGTGGTCTAAAAGGGCTTCTTTAAAAGGAAAAAAAAAAAAAAGGGGGACAAATTAAAAATGAAAGATTGAACTAAAATTTGGCTTCAGGCCATAAACTAGGGGGAAACTGACAGCAAAGACTGTGAGATGACTGGAAAGAGAACACAACAGGAGCTGTTATGAAAAAAAAGTTGATGGCTTTTTAAAAAAGGATTTGTATAGATAGTTGGAGAAATAAATTCTGGATGTGATAGAAGTGCAATTGAGAAATTAAATAAATGGAAAATAAGGATGACTAAGTAGTAGTTAACATGCCCCTTCTCAGTTGTATACTATTATCACATCTATTTTTAATGTCTCTTCAGCTGTCTGCAATTGTCGTCCTTTTTTCAGAACTTGTTCCAACATTCTTTGATACTGAATTAGCTGTTTTTTACTCTCCCATGCTTACAACCAGATCTTTTTCCTACTCAACACTCCCCCTTTCCCATAATGTTATTCCATTGTCTCCCTTTTTCATCTCTCCTTATGTGTTGACTCCCCAGTTTCTGAGCCCTCCAACCACCCTTGTTCATATTTTTTTTTTCTGGAGCTCTTTTGGTTGAATCCTAGCACGTTTCTTTTCTTCTTTTCTAAAGCTGCAAGCATGTTTTATATCATATCTGGCTCCTGTACACATTGTAACCCCTTTAGAAGGGCATTGAACAGCTACAGCAGTGTGGAAATAGTAAGCTAAACTAAGGGAGAAAAAGAAGTTCTTTTTGGCTTTTGCTTTCTGGCTCGTAAAAAAAAAGAACCCAAACATTTAAACTCTCCCCTTTTCCCTTTTATCCTCAAATAACATAAGCTTTCCATGAGCAGCTGAATATTCAAACAATGAGAGGCATCAGAAGTGTTGGCCATTCTAGAGCTCAGGATGTGCCTAAGGAGATGTGATAACACAAGATTTAATAATACTGAAAAAAAAATACACAAGTTCTGACGTGATCTGTGGGCTATGGAGTGAACCTGAATTTTTCCTCCTTGTTAACCTTCCAAGTGTGTCTCTTCCTTACCTCAGCACCTAATATTGCTCCATATTAACGTGGGGACTCTGATTTATTTAAAAAACAAAACAAAACAAGAGTGGTTCTAAACACATTTTAGGTAGCTGAATTCACCACTGTGATGCCTCAGATGGTTCAGCTCCATCATTAGAAGCTCAGTGTTTAATTTCTCACGATTCTCTTTCCCTTGGGCATTCAGAGCCAAGGCTGTAGCTGAGCTAACAACACTCTTTGGAATGGCATTTTCAAAATTCAGGCTTGGATTTTTTTTTTTTTGAAACCTACCTTCAGCCGTGCCCGAGATCGCATCAGCTTTGAAGTTGCTTGTGCTTTTCTTCCGGCGGTGCTTCTTTCTGTTGGCGTGGGGGGAAGGAGGGGGGTCCAGTTTGGGGCTGGTGGTGCTGGATATGCTGGGGCTGGAACACACAGAATCTCCCAGGCCGGTGTCTGCAGTTGAGTGGGGGGGAGAGAAAAGGGGAGAAAAGTCAAAATGCTGCGAGATTTCAATGAGTTGGTTGTTAGGATCCAAGCTGTAACCCCTGGCTGTTCGCAGATACGTTCCTGAGCTCATTTAGGATCTTCTCCAAACAATATCCATCATTTTTTTCAAAAAGGTCCAAAAAAAACCCCAACTTGGCTGAAGCACCGATTCAAGTCCTGTTAGATCAACAGGACTCAGCATCAATTTTAGCAGCAGGCCAGGTGGAATGCACAAAGACAATGGGAAAGCACTTTATTGCTTCCAACTGCTCCTTCCTCCAAAGATCTTCCCTAGCCTCAAATTAACTCGTGTAACACCTTAATAAATAATGGAACAGAGATATCGCTGCATCCTCCTCTGGATGTTCTCTGCTGTCACTAATATCAGACAGACACACACTGAAAAGGTGGTGATGGCAATACAGGTGGGAAAATAAGGTAAGCAATGTACACCCGGTACAGGTAATAATTGTGTGATAAAGGGTCATTTCCTACTTGCTCCCAAGGAAAATAAATAATCCCACATTACTCTGTTCAGTTTCCTGCTTTATTAACTCCAACAGTTTTAAGAACTGGGTCCTTCCACATAGTAAATATTCAAGTAACCGTAATCCAGGATTTCCCCCCAAGGTTGGTAATATGATTTTTGTTTAATTACTGACTTGGTTTGGATTTTAATTATAAAATTCCACATAAACCCTACACTTAAAGTAAAGTGCTTGCTATTACGGAAAGCGAAGCCATTTCCAGAACCTTGCTTAAATACCATATTGCACCTTAGTGCAGTATCAGGACTGCATTTATGTGCCATATCCTTAAAATCTCCTAGACAGATATTCAGCAAATACACTCCCATGACTGCCTTTTGGGGTTAAATACTTTATGATTGGTTTCAGAATAGCAGACACAGGGAAAATAATTAAAATCCTTATTATAAAGCTTAAGTGTAATAACAGGAGTGCATTTAAGTTTAACTTAATATGTCAGAAAAATATCAAGCCAAAGATCATTAAAAAAATAGCTTTTGATTCTTTTGCATAGTTAAAATCGCACAGAACTGCCTATTTGACAAAACCCAACTTAGTTTTGGTTTCTTTTTCCTCCTAATAAAGTTTATTTACTAATTACCCCCTAAGCACAGTTGTGCTCTAAGTTATTAGTGGGGGATAAATTATGTAGTTAATTGCCTGGCAAGAGAGACCAAACCAAACATTAATCTTTATATTAAGGATTTCTGTTCTTTTCCCTACATCCACTAGCTTGAAACCAGTTCCCAAGAATTTAACCCCAAAAGGGAATCATGGGAATGTATTTCCTTCTGCATCAGTGTAGGAGATTTTAAGGATTTAACTCCTAACTGGTGCAAGTGGCTCTCCTGGCAGTTTGCTTTCTCTCTAGGAGAGGAGGAAGGCAAACCCAGGCGAAAATCCTGCTGAGAATTCTCTCAGCCAAGGGGACACAGATCCCTTTGGATCCATGACACGGAAAGAAGATGTGGAAGAGGGTGCCAGAAACACAAAGGCTTGGGCACAGATGCAAGGGGGTTACTGCCAGTCCCAAATACTGACCTCCAGCTTGACTCTGCAGGTTTCCAATGGTGATACTTAAAAAGAAGGAAAAAAACTCAGGTTGCCCAAAGAAGCTGTGGCTGCCCCTGGATCTCTGGAAGTGCCCAAGGCCAGGCTGGACAGGGCTTGGAGCATCCTGGGATAGTGGAAGGTGTCCCTCTCTGAGGTGTTAAAACTAGGTGATGTTTAGTATTCCTTCCAACCCAAACCTTTCCAGGATTCTGTGATTCAAAACGCTTCACTTTCCCGCCCTCCTTCCCAGCTTTCACTTTAGAAACAATTAAACTCATCCGAGTTCATCACCTCCTGCACCTGCAGCATCCACCACCATGCCCTGCCCCCATCAAACGGTGAAAAAACCCCACAATCCTGAGGCAACACCACAGAATATATCCTGTTAAAAACCATCAGGGTAGATCCACACACTGGTGGCAGCTCTGTCTAATTTCCAGGCCGTAAATCCCTCAACAAAACCTACTCGAGAGCTCTGAAAAATGAGGGACGTACGGGGCTGATGCCTGGCGTCGGAGAGCTGAAGAATTAACCTCCCGTGGTAAATCCTCGTCATCCACAGCCCCTTCCAGGTAATAACCTGCTGTCCTTGGGTCAAACTGCTCTCAAGTGGGAGCCTGGAGCTTTCCCTCCCCCTCAACCAGCAGGGAAAGGTTGATCCCTCACAGGCGGAGCCGAGCCGGTATCGCCGGTGTGCTCCTGCCCCGGATTCCCGGTTTGCGAGCCCACCCTTTGAAGAGGGGAGTTATTTAACATTCCCCTGGTTTAAAATATGAGCAATCAAAAGGCGCTGGGCTTCCACCCTGCGCTCTCCCATTTCCCGCTCCTTCTCTTGCCTGACAAGGTATTCTTCAAATTGAAAAGAGGGCTCCTGAAAGCCCGGGCTTCGGGAAACTGTAAATGAGTTCAGGCTTCAGCCTGCTGAATGCAATTTCATCCTCCTGACTGAATACAAATAATGTATTTTATTTGGTATCAATTACCACGCCTGAGAACAGACGACCACTGCTGGCACTATTAAATATATATTAAAAAAAAAAAA
>VXBQ01016171.1:96067-148143 GCA_013400175.1 Phainopepla nitens
AAAAAAAAAAAAGGCAGGGAAAAAGGCACGGCAAATTAAAAAAGCAAGCGCCTCATTACTCCCCATCTCAAGCAGCTTTGACAGAGGCACTGGAACTCATAAGCTGCGTTCCACTGGGCTGGGATGGGCTGTTTTCCAGCCATCCCGCACGTTCAATGTCAGCCATTAGTTCTTCCCAATCGGGCATCAATGTTCAACACACACCCGAAAAAATATATAATACTGGTAATAATAATAACAATCTGCAGCCTCTCCGAGCTTCAATACTTGAAGTATGAGTCAAAGCAGCAGTTTCACTTTTCACTTGGGAAGCTGACAAGCATGACTAGAGGGGGAATAAAATAACATTCAGTTCGCATAAATATCAAGCGGGCTGCTTGAGACTGATGGGCCAGGAATGTATTCTTAGCCATCATTCTGGCAGACAGGCCCAAGGACACTCATAACTTATTTTACAATCATTTAGTTTCAGCTCAAGTGGAAAACGTGACAACTTATCTCTGCTGACAAGATGCCATATCGAACCTTACAATTAACTCTCCCCCGATTATCTGCCCAGCCCATCATTAGCTCTGCAGCTCTTGATGGACTGTACGGGCACAGCTTCCCTTGATGATGGTCATCATTTGCAGGGTGCAGAGCTCCATTACACGACACTGAGGACAAAATTCTCCCCTTGCCACGTAGCTGGGGTTGTCCTGACCGGCACAGCCTCGTCTTTGCAACTGTTCTGAAGTGATGTGCAGCAAAACGCTGCTGGAAAATGTATTCTCCCCCAAAAGGAAGCATCCTCGTGTCTCAACCCATGCCTGCTGCTGCCTGCTGCCTCCAGGAACGAGACAGAGATGCCCATGCTCTGTCCCAGCAGCCAGGAGCCTTCCTCCCTGCCCTCCATCCCTCCCCAGCGCCATTATTAACTCCTTCAGCTGGAAGGGAGAGCTGACACAGCCACATCACAGAATCATTTGGCCTAGAAGGCACCTTAAACCACAACTCCTGCCATGGGACACCTTCCCCTATCCCAGGTTGCTCCAAGCCCTGTCCAGCCCAGCCTTGGACACTTCCAGGGTCGTGGCAACCCTGAATGTATATGTGCAGTATCTCGTTCCATGCCCAAAAGCAACAAGTGACATTTTGTGACCGAAGACCCCTCGAGTCATGATGAGATGGGACATAAAAACCCCACCCCTCTGCTCTTCACATGGTGATTTTCTCTACAAGTGCAGGACACATAGATTAAGACAGAGATTGTTCTGCTTGTGCAAGTCCAACCCTCATTTGCGAGAATTTACCAAACAAAACAAAAAAGCCAATGTAGCCTTTTACTCCACAAAGCAAGTGCCTCTCTCCAAGATCCATTTTGCAACTATGGTCATGAGAGAAATTCTTTTCAAGTATGATAGACTGTGGTAGAAGAAAGGAGGGGTGGAACAGAAGAAACACTCTGTCTACAACTACAACCCAAAGTCAAGACACAGAACACTAAATGAAAATCAATCCTCAGAAGAGTCTCAAGAGCTGTGCTATTTTACTGGGCTTTATTTGCTGTTTGAAACAATTTAATATCCTCTCACAGTGTTACATATATTTTGTAAAAGGTAACTTTCCATCCAATTGCCACTTCCTATCTTTTTTATTATTTTGTTATTTGGAAGCTGCATGTTCTCCACAAATGGATCTCAAAGACAACTCCTTTGTGCCCCCTAAGGATTTGTGAGTGTTCTCCTGGATTTGAAAAGGGTGGAAAATTAACTGAATCACCACCGAAACACAGGAGTGGAAGTGACCCAACAGATCATCCCATCCTACCCCCCCTGCCACGGGCAGGGACACCTTCCACTATCCCAGGCTGCTCCAAGCCCCGTCCAACCTGACCTGGAACACTGCCAGGGATCCAGGGGCAGCCACAGCTTCCCTCGGCACCCTGTGCCAGGGCCTCACTGCCCTCCCAGGGAACAATTCCTTCCCAATATCCCATCCATCCCTGCCCTCTGGCAGTGGAAGCCATTCCCTGTGTCCTGTCCCTCCACCCCTTATCCCCAGTCCCTCTCCAGCTCTCCTGGAGCCCCTTTAGGCTCTGGAAGGGGCTCTGAGGTCTCCCTGGAGCCTTCTCTTCTCCAGATGAACACTCCAACTCTGAGCTGTCTGAAACTCAATCCAAACCCAGACTGTGCTTCCTGGTACCCCTAGAACAGAAAAACAACTGCCTCGCATCTCAAATTCCCAAACCCCTGCACCAAACCTGTCCGAGATATGACTCCTTCAGCACCTGCAGCACCCGTCACAGCAGAGATGCCAGCACAGGAACCAAGGAGGCCAAGGAAATGAGGGACAATAAGCCAGGATGAGCACCCCAGGCCAGGGTAAAGGAGCTGGGGGTGGAAAAAGCAGGGGAAGAGGCAACATGTGAGGTACGGGAATAGCACAGCACAAAGGCTGGGACACAAAAGTCCAAGAGCGGAGCTTCGTCGTTGGCCCACGGTTCCTATTCTCTTTCTCTCACACACAACCCTCTCTCCTGTGTAACCATCTGCAGCGGAACCAAGGATATTCTGACCTCTTCTATCTTCGTGTCTTTTGATTTATTTCATATTTTTGTCAAATCACCTATTTACAAAAACTTGAAACAAACTCAACAGGTGACACTATTCTCCACAGACCAAAGTCGAGCTTGATCTGGTTTACATTTTTCTTGCATCTTCTTGTTAAAATTTTCCAACAGGCTTTCAAAGTGAAATTAGACTTTTTTGTCAAGCCCAGCTCCCCAACACGGCCTTATTCTCAAGTGGCTGGAGATTGATTAATTTGGGTTTTTGATTTGCCGAAGTGACAAGAAGTCAGACGTTACAAAAGCAGGAGCGGTGAATGGGATCAATTAAAGAGCAGAAGCAGCAACACAATTAATAGCACCAGGTTCAAGAGGAGAAAGAAAGCGCTGATGACGAAAACAACAGCAACAGCTCTGGCTGCAGCAGGAATCTTTGCTGAGACCCAAGGAAGGCTGAATCCAAAGAGGGTGTTTCAGAACTTTCACTATGCCATTAGTGCTGAAATGAAATAAGGCAAAGATGTCGGTAGCTGGTGGACTGAATAATAAAAAAATAGCTGGACACTTTCATCTTCCACACGTGTGTTTTAAATAAAGGTGAGAAAAGCAATCCTTTTATTTAAACAGGGGAAGCAAGAGACTTTAACTATCTGTAGTTTGTATTTCAGACCCATTTCCCTGAGCTGAGATTTTTCTGGCTGTGAAATCCACTGCTCTTCAGCTTCCCTTTACAGCTATTACCATAAATGCTCTATCAAGTTCTTTATCTTCCTCTTCTGCCTCAGACTGAGGTGCAAGGGATGCTGCAATCGCACAGCTACTGCAGAAGGCTGAAGTCAGGCACAGATGTACAGGACTCACATTAAAATCTTGTCAGAACTGCAGCCTGGCACAAGTCTGTGGATGTAATAAAGACTTGGGAGTGGGGGAGAAGGGGTGGCAAGAGATTACAGTCTCCAGGATGAAAAAAAAAAAGGCAAATATTTGTCAAGTACGGAGAGCTCACACCTTTGGGAGGCACTAGGTGTATCTGGTCATCCCTGAGCTGAGCTCAGCTCGGACACTCAAGCTGTGGAGGGCTTAAATTAACCTGCTGCACTGAGGGAAATCGAAGTGAGCTCTGAGCAGAACTGGGGGATGGACATCCAAGAGCCTCGGGGGCCTTCCCTTTCCATGGCATCTCCCGTTTCTGCCGCCTTGTGCCCAGAGCCTCAAAGCTGGTCTGTCATCCTCAGGAAGCCCCAGTGAACGACTCCCTTCCTCTTAAGAGCAATTTCAACTAAATAAGGAAAACAAAGCTTCCTTCTAGACAGCAAAAGAGGGATCTCCCTGCCTTTGGAGCGTCTGGCTCTTGCTGTGTGGCAGCACCTCAAGCGACCAGACCTCAGGGCATGAGTGTCCCTTCCACTTTGTGACAAGGGAGGGATATCATCCACAGCCTTGGGAGAGAAAATCAGCCTCAAGATGCTCAGGCACAGATACTGGAAGGCTTCAGGAATTTTGGAAAGACCCTCATTACCATCTCCTTATCTAAAGGGAAGACAAGTCACCTCTAGCTCATTCCTTACAAACACACAATGTTGGGCCATCATAAAGGAAAGCATGAGAGCAGAAATGCAACAATAGAGCTTAAAAAGCCCCACAAAAGTACATTTTCCCTCCTAAGGAGCAACACATTACAGTGCTGGCAATACAGCATCCTGCTCCCTGGAACTTGAAGGATGGCTAGGAAGAAAAGAAGCTCCCTTTCAAAGAAAGCTCCTCGTTTCCAGGAGAAATTCACCAGCTCTTACAAGGAGAGGACAAAACTATTGCTACGTGATTCTCTCCTGTGCTGCCAGGACGCAAAGCAGAGACTGTGTTTTACAGGACCTGCAACCTCAGAATGTGAACTGGGGATGAGATCCTAATCTTCCTCCACACATCTTGCCTGCAGCGGGTTTAGGTCAGGGGCAGGGATGATATAAACTACTCCCTGAGCGAGCAGGGTGTGTTAATTTATCTCACCCCCGGTTCCACAGATGCATCCATCCCTGCACTCCCCTCCTCTGCTCTGGATGTGAACGTGCCCTATGGAAAGATCAAGCCTGACAAGTTGTTTGAACACATAAGGACAACAAACCAAGGAAGAGATGCGAGTCTGGGATGCTGCAGCATGCCACCACATCCCAAGGCAAACTAACTTCATGGCTCCTGCTGAACCCACCCGCAGTCCAGATATACAGGGAATGTCCCTAATTCTTCTGGCAGGAGGTTTTCACTGAGCAGTACCAGCCCTCTGAGCCTTACGTGGTGTCACCCTGAACTGCTACCAGCTGGGTGCATGATGCTGTGGGCATTGCTGCTTCCCCTGGCCAGCAGCTGGGATGTGGAACAGAGAGGTGAAGAATAGCACAGAAGGCAGAAATTATAGGGATTCACTGCAGGTAACTTGGTAATTTCAGGGAATTTGTTCCCTGCCCATGAGGGAGAAAGGAGATGGACGGTCCTTTTGAAGACACACCTCAGGGCAGAAGCTCCTGGTTCTGATCCAGCTCACATGTTGGTCTGTCTGGGCCAGTTTGGATGGGGCTTGGAGCAGCCTGGTCCAAGAGGGAAGTTGGAACAGGATGGCCTTTAAGGCACTTCCAACCCAAACCATTCTGTGACTCTGTGATTCACGCTGTTACTGGTTTCTATCTCCCCCTTTTGAAGCCAGGTAGATCATTAGGCACCTCAAGAACAGCTGCCAACTGCAGCACCCTGGATGTGGCAAACCCACCAGAACCATCCCCAGGAATGGCCACGTGGGAACAAACAGACACTTGGAGCACACTAGAAGAACACATTCTGGGTGAACAAGCTCCATCATGGTCAGCTACGTACAGGCGTGTGACAAATTCTATTTTAGATAAAAATGAGATGCATAATAAATTCACCTTAATTACACAGAGAGGGGCAGAGCTCCCCACCCTGATCTCACCATCAGCACTGTCATCTCATTACATAAAAAAAATCCTCATTTAACAACATTTTGCTTTGAAATAGAGCCTGCAGGTCATCAGGCACTTGGAAAATAATGAATCCATGGCTTACTGAATCATTTCCTACTAAAATATTTACCTTGTGTTTCAAGAGAGGCAAAGTAAGACGGAGAGGAAGAACTGACTCTCTTCAAAGAGATGCTCAGAGCCAGAAAGATGTCTCGTCTCTACTCCTGTACTTTAACCTTCCGTCTGTATAACCTGTGGATAACTTCAAGCTTCAAACCCACTCTGTGGTAATTGAGAAGAGGTTAGGAAACTCTCCGCTGTCAGTCCAGGAGACTTCAGTGACAAGCCCTAATATCAGTGTTTTGGAGGGGAAAAAAAAAAAAATCAAGGGACTTTCACTATTAACATTTTCCAATTAAAGCTGAATAATTGCTGTATAGCAAATTGGCTGTTAATTGCATCATGCTAGGCAGGAAAAAGCTAAGGTTTTCCTGGCAATATATGCCATGAGCAGCAGTGTCAGAAAGGAAGAGAAATAATGGCAGCAACACCAAGACTGCTCTTAATCAAAGGCAAAATCAAACATTTTCCTATTGCAGAGACCCAGAGCTGAAAAGCAAAGCTCTTAAAACACAAAGCTCTGTCTTTCAGAGGTGTCAAGTGGCGTAACAACATCGACAAACTTTTTTTTTTTTTTTAATTTCAGGTTTAATCAAGCCCTCTTCCTAGGTCCTGGATAAATAAATCGGGGCCCTTCATCAGAGCGGCCCCCAGAGCACTGGATGCTCCTCACGGCCCCGTCCCGTGGGTGGCACAGCCACGGCCATATGAAGGGATGAGATCAACTGTGACAAATGAAGGGCCCGGGGACCTGAAAGGGGAATCTCTCCCACCTGCAGGAAGGGAAGGCCGGGGCTCTGAGCTCCAGCTGGCCCCCAACAATCCCCAGGTTGTGGCCAGGGCCCGGCACAGAGGCTCCTTTCACTCCTCGAGCTGTGTGCACTGTGAGGCAGCTTTGAAGTGTTGGATTCCATAGGTAAGGAATACACAGCATCCCTAAAAAAACCCAGGCTCTGTGATCTGGGCTGGGGAGAAATCCAGCCCGCCAACAGCCACGCTTGACGAGGCAACTGCTCTGCTCTTAATTGGAACAGAAACTTCATTAAGCCTGAGAAGGAATAAAAGCAGAGTGTGTTTCTTGCTCCAGACCCTACAAAACAAAGCACTGCACTCCTGGCCATGCATCAAACAAGAATGTAACTATTGCAAGCAGCTACCGGAACTTCTGAAGAGTGGATGTGCAAAGAAGAAATCCTCAAATCAAGAGTTGCTCCCATGGGAGCTATACATGAACATTTTGCTTTCTCAACTTTGCATTTAAACCTTTACAGAACTTTAAATAAATTTAGAATTTACATTATTAGATAAATAATTAGCTTATTTAAACTAAGATTAAAAGATTAAGAAAGAATAAAAGCTCACTGATTTGGGAAGCTAATTTATTTCCCTCCTTAAGGGTTTTTTATAAAGTCCTTAAATACAGAATTCACTGGGCTTATGAAATTTGTAAGGCACACTACTTGAATCAAAGAGTTTATAAAATGTCACATTCTGCTCTTGTAGTATTATGTCTTTCCTCTGTGTTTACTTGAGAGTGTGTCTCTCGATTCATAATGTGCTCTGCAAACATGATTTTATTTTCAAAGTCCATAACCTCCTGCAGGATATTGTGTGAATCCAGCTCATGTACTAAATTCCTTGCAATTACTGCAAACATTTCAGATTAAAGTAACCTTAAACTGCAAACATGCAAAATAAACACCTTTAAAACTTACATTCTTCTAAATACAAATGAGACTACAGGACAGCCTCCCTGACGAAGAATTTCCCCTTGTCCAGAGGTGTGATCATCTTCAATATTCTACCTTACCTTAAAATGTTTTAATGTAATGATTCAAAATAATGACTCTAATATAAAAGCAGAGAAGAGAATACATTTTGCAGACTTCTAAGAGCTGTATCTGTCAAATCTCAAATGTCTGAGCTACACAGAACCGTGCTGGGTACCCAACTTCCTTCCTTGAGAAGTCCTGACTTTTGGAAAGTGTTTCTTGGACAGGAGCTTGAAGAGCTGATGAACACAACATTCACTCTCCTCACTGTTCTGTCAGGTTAAAGCTTCTACTCCAAGAATAAAAATAACTTTGCTTGTGCTTTGGCTTGAGGGTTTTTTCCCTCTTTTTTTCTCCTGAGTGGGGATAACAGAGAAGGTGTGACAACCAAGCCCAGCTACAGGCAGAAAAAGCACAGATTTACTGAACCCTGCCACACAATCAAATCAGATTAATCAACATCAGTAACCAGAAATAAATCACCTTTTTTTCCCTATTATTAAGAACATGCTACTTGCATTTTTACTTCAGTGTAAATCCTAAGCCAAACTAAATGCAAAATACATACTTAAATATCCATAAGTAAATGCCGGGAAAACCCAGAGCTTTATAGTTCAGTCAAAAAGTTAATTTAGTCCCGTGAACAATTTAGTGACAGACATTAGGCACTCCAGGCTGTGAGCAACATCAAGATCAGCATCAGGCTGACAATGTCAAATTACCTGAGGATGCAAACTCGTGTTTCTTGGAATCAAGTGCAGGATTTAATTGCTGAATGTAACAATTCTTTGTGTTTTAATCAGGGGGAGAGCAAAAAGAAGAGGATCTTCAACAAGAAAAGCAGATGGCGAACTGCAAAAATGTAGCTCAGGATTTAAAGAGCAGCACTGGATAAACAGAGGAGCAGCTGAAACTCAGCCAAGCTCTGCAGAAATGCCCACAGACCCAAAGTCCTCCCTAAACCAACATCATGGCAGAGTTTAAACCTCAGAGGGCTCTTGGTGCCACCACAGACACAAAGTGAAGAGCTGCTTTCACGTCTTTCACTCTGTTAAGTCACTTCTCTGCTGGATTCAGGGCCCAGTGGGACCAGATGGCAACAGTTCATCTCCAGTCTGGTGGTCACTGAGCTGCCACCCACGGCCTGGATGGGCAGGAGAAAGGCACAGATCCACAGAACAGTTTAGGTTGGAAAAGCCCTCTGAGACCCTCAGGTTCAACCCCTAACCCAGCACTAAAACATATTCCTGGGTGCCACACAGTTTTTAACACTTCCAGGGATGGTGACCCCAAAGTTTCCCATTAAGCTGAGATTCCTTTGGTCTGCAGAACAGAAGGGGTAAGCACTGAGTCCTGCTGCTTCCAGAGGCTAACACATTCCCAAAAATCCCAGGCAGACAGCACCAGCTGGATTAAGGCTCCAAACCCCTTTTCAGAGCACTTCTTAATGGTCCAACCCTAACCCTAACCCTAACTTACTTACCACCATTGCCCTTCAGGCCTTACATTCCTCTGGGGAACCACAGGTTGCAAACCGCAGGCTGCACAACCCCATCAGCCCCTGCCTGAATTGAAACCAGTTTGAAATCTCAAGTCCTTGCAGGATCAGCAAATCCAAAAGTTCACCAGTTTCCTGTTTCCTAGGACATTGCTACACAGAAGTTTTTAATGTTTCTGTCTGACTGGGCTATTTCAGGGGAGAGCTTGTCAAGAATGCCAGGTAAATTTAAATACCAGAAGTTTCTCAGTGCACAACCTCATGCTGCCTCATGCATGCAGATGGTCTTCCAGAACTTGTTAAGAAGTAGTGCTTTATAACCCAAGCTCCCTTAAGGTATGTTGAGAAAGCAAAGGCAATAATAAGCTGTTGTTAGCAGAGTTAACCCTGCTCAACTGCAACAGTTTCCCTCTGGAAATATTTTGCCAAAAGCAATTTGTGGATCACAAAAAGGTATCAAAAGTAGAAGAATGTTCCCTTTCCTGTCCTATGTAAGATAATGTAAATTATGTGCATATATTACACATGGTGAAATTTTAATATATTAAGTATTAAGAACTACAGAAAATCCCAGAGTAGTTCTAAAGGAGCTAGCAAAAAAAAAAAAAAAAATCTATATTTGCTTTTCAGTCACAATTTCCATATTTAAAAAGGAGGAAAAAGCTCTTCTGACCTAAACCATCTGTATACACTGACCAAAAATAATTCCAAAATTCTATTAATCTATTTGGAATTATACAATCGACCCTGGTTGAGAGCTTGCCTATGGAATTCCAACAGCTCTAAATGGCATTTTCTGATGTCAGATGCAAGTCGAACCATTTCCTTTCCCAAGGCAGAGCAGAAGGTTCCATCATTTAATCATTCCCAGCACTTAGGATCAGACAAGTAAGGCAAGTTGCAAGGTTTGCATTAATATCAACACTCCAGCAACCTCTCACACCCCATGGCACAGTGAGAACTCAATTTTACATTAATAAACCCTAACACCAAACTGCTAGAAACTCAGAAGACACCAGGTATTACAACTTCCATAAATTACAGCCGAGCTCAAATGGCCCGTACAAGCAATTGTACAGTGATAAAGCCTAAGTGGATGATATTTAAACAGATATTTGATTTACGGCAGAATTTTACATCATGCTGGAATTCAAATGACAATTTACAAGTCCAGAGAGCAGAAATCCCTGCCCATGCAACGTGCTGTTTGCAGTGCTCTGTCAGAAGAGCTGAATGCTGAATCCTTCAGGAAGGAATCCTTCCCTCTGATGGTCTCAGGGCCAAATAATAAAACAGAACATTTAAAAAGAGAATGAACCAAGCTGCTGCTTCATCCTCAGGTAAGAAATTACATCCTGGTCTTCTCAGAGCGATGACTCACAAACCTAATTTTGCAAGGCAGCTGCCTGTGGTTCCTGGCACCACAAAAACTTCTGATGGCAAATTTGGGGGTCTGTCTGCCACGTTCTTCAGAGCTGCACAAATTGTGAAGATTAGAGGGCAGACAGACCCAACTCTTTAGTGGCATCAGCACCACTAAAATCATGGAATGGTAAAAGCCCTCCAAGGCCACTGAGTCCAGCCTGCGACCGTCCGCAGCCCAGAGCTCTGAGTGCCATGTCCAGGCCTTCCTTGGGCACCTCCAGGGATGGGCACTCCAATTCCCTCTGGGCAGCCTCTGCCAATGCCTGAACACCCTTTCCATGGGGAAATTCCTTCCCCTTTCCATGGGGAAACTCCTGCTGAGCCTGAGCCACCCTGAGCCTCCCCTGGCCCAGAGCCCGACCCCGACCCGAACAGGTCACAAATGGCTCCCCTGAGACCAGAAACCTTCCTGTTCCCCAGCAATGAGCAACTACAGACAATCCTGGGTGATAAAAAAACCCAAAACATCAAGGAGAAGATTTATCAGAGGAAAAAACATCGCAGGCTTCCAGTGGGATCCAGGAAAACCTCTGGGCCAATAGCTGGAGCAGCAGTAATTGTTCCAAATCTATCAATAGAGCTGAGCTGCTCCTTCATTGACTGCAAACACCAATTTCTTTCATGGGGGATTATAAGTTGATGTTCATGGTCTCTCTACCACCATTAGGGTGATAAACAGTTGAAACTACATCAGGATCTGACACACAGATCAATTCCGGGTCCATAAAGAATCTACACAAGAGGTTCCTGGACAGGGATTTACTGCCTCCAGTTTTTATTCTCTCTCACTGCTAAAATTACTTCTGTCAAGCACTTACAAGAGTATGGAGGAGAGGGGGGAGGAAAAAAAAAAAAAAAAGGAGGAAAAAAGGCAAAAAGAATTAATTTTTCATGTGCTGCTGGAGCAGCCTTTTGAAATTTTGGGAGTTTTTAAGGCAAATATGTTCCTGCATTGGAAATGATGCTGAACAGCAGGTGGGACTGAGCTAAATAGTGAGCCAGCAGCACGAGCTGCTCGCTATCCAGCACGCAGCAATTTGAAACACCAAACTAAGCTGTCGAGATTTTTCTCCCAGGGCAGTCGCGGGCTTCATGTTACCAGCGCCAAATTATATTAGACATTTAATTTTAAACCTCAGGTACTTAAATGTAAAACCTTACAACAGTAATAGTCATAAAGCAGTGGGGCATTCCATTTCAGAGAATGGATTTTTCTATTTTTCCCCTTTAATTTAACCAGCACCTCCTGTTTTGTGGCTCTGCCCACTACAAAGTAATTTATCTAATTAGGAGATGTTCACAGCTGCTTGAAAGACAGAAGCCCCAGGAAACCAAAGGTCTGGTTTGGAAGACTTTGAAAAGTTCTCTTGAGCCACACAAAGTATTAATTTAATGTGAAAAAAAGGTGCAGAGAAAAATTGAATCCCAATATGTTATTTTGTCTACAATAAAACCATGTGACAATAAGCAGGCATATTCTCCAGTACATTGGCATTTGAATTCCAAAAGATGCTTAGCTTCTTGCCATACCTGCTGCTTTCACAGTATTAGCTTTTTATGACTAAAATTCAAAAATCTTTTAATGGAGGAAAAAAACCCCCAGAAATTAAAAAGGGTTTTTCATGCGTCAACTTGCCAACATAAAGGACACATCTCTGAGCTTACCCAAAGATGATACACTCAGAGCAATCAATTATTCTTGAGGTTTTGTAGGAGTTTCAGCACAATTCTTCTGAGTCTGCTGACCCTTCGTTGCCTAAAACTAGTTTTTAATCCAATTTTCCCTCCGTATTTATAAAAAACCAACCTCTTAAATTTTTTTTTAAATATTAGAACCTCTGCAAGAAATTATTCGAGGTAGGCATATTCACAAGTACCCACCAGTCACCTGCAATTTCAAAATAAGTATTTCATAGGTAATTCTAGCTGTTGTCTCTTTTGAGCCAGAAGTAATCCCACATGAATGTCAAATCAGAAGAAGGTACTGCACAAACAGGGGAGTGCAGAGCTGGGGTGGAAGAAAAGGTTCCCTTAGCCAGGAATTGCAAACCAGCTTGGGATCAGCAGCAGGAGCAAAAGGCAAGTCCAGCAAATACAGCATTTTGAAGTCAAGGGGATGCCAAAAGGCAGGAATTTAGGTGCTGTTTCTACTTTTTAAGATTCTATTTCCATGCTGCTTGTAGGAGTTCACTGAATTCTGAAGTGTTTTCTCCCCTGCAGCCTCATTTGGGACATCTGGCACGGGGATGGCCCCTGCTCACCTGCCTGCAGGTGTGCCAAGGTGCACAGGACTGCAGCTTACAGCTCCTGCTCTCCTCCTAGAGCCAGCACTCAGCATTCTTCATCTTGCCTCAGAGAAGCTACAGGATGAAAGGCACAAAAAAGCCCAAATCTTTGGTCCAATCTTTTAGGAGGGAGGTGGAGTTGGGGTAGATTAAAATGACAAAGCAGCTCAGGAAAAAGAGGCAGAAAATCGATGATTTTAAGTGGGAAACCAGCTCAGCATCCATGCAGGGCAATGCTGCCTCCCCTAAAAGCTTAACCAGGACTGGGTGAGCTGGGTGGACACAGGAGAGAATGAGGTTGAAGCATTTATTTCACTGTGCTGCTTCACAACATCCCTGCCTTCCTGCAAGACTCAATCAAAAAAATCCTTAGGCAAAATCTGGACCATTTTAATGCAAACTCTCCTGAAGGTGCTGCCCCCATGTTTACAGCTCCAGAAAAAAATAGTCTGTGCTTTTGTAAGTATGAATTTGATAGTTAATGCCACTCACCACAAGCTGATCATAATTTTAAACCCTCTGCTCTCCTAAGGTGGCACTAAAAGCCTGTCCAGAGCTGCTGGAAAACCCAGAGATGCTCTCAGGGCTACACTCATATTCAGACCTTATACAGACACAGAGATATATATGGGACACGTGCAATCGTTCCCATATTCCCCTAACCATTCTCATTTTAGAGGCAGCCATCAGAAACAGCATTCCTCCCCTTTCTCCTGACCTATTCACCCTGCTCTGGTAGCAAGTATCACATCCACCCTTTAAAAACAATTATTGCTACAATCTAATAATTCCAAAACGCCACCAGGAATGGTGTGCGCTCCTTTTAACGCTGTTAAATGCTCCACAGAGGAAATACAAAGACTGTGCCAGGAGTGTACAGGCAATGGAGCAAGAGCACAGCACAGAAAGGACATGCTGAGGAGAAAACCTAGAGGGTCATTTACTGCTAGTACCCATCACAGGGCAAAGAACCTGAGTATCAAACAAACAACAGACATTATGTGCCAGCTCCACCTCTGGGAGTGTCCAAGGTCAGGCTGGACAGGGCTTGGAGCAACCTGGGATAGTGGAAGGTGTTCCTGCCCATGGCAAGAAGATAAGCTTAAAAGTCCTTTCCAGCCCAGACCATTCTGGGATCCTATGATTACGTACCTGAAGTTAAAAATTAAGCAGTATTGTAACTAAATTAGCTCTTCACGTTGAGAAAAGAATGACAGAATTCTTTCAGGTTGCTCCAAGTCTCATCCAGCCTGGCAATGGACACTTCCAGGGCAGCCACAGTTCCTCTGGGCAACCTCTGCAGGGTCTCCCCACTCTCTAAGGGAAGGACTTCTCCCTAATATCCAAGCTAAACATCCTCTCTTTCAGTTTAAAGGCACTCCCCCTTGTCCTGCCAGTCTGTGCCCTCATAAAAAAACCATTGCATTGATTCATTCCCTTTTTTCTAACTCCAACCTTTCCAACCTCAGACGCTGCAAGTTCACCACCCAACAGCACAATGGGGTAGGCATAATTTTTTTTTCTTTTCCTTTTGAAAAAAAAAAAAGAAAAAAAAAAAGGCAAGAGCACCAAAGTCCCCGTTGACCCCAAAGCACGTGATCCCCCGAGCTCCAGGTTTCTTACCACTGCTAATGCCAGAGTTGGCAATGACTGTGGCCTCGCTCCACTGATCTGCACTGGAGACCGAGTAGGAGCGCTGGTGCATACCGTCCGGGCGGCTGTTGAAGGACACCAGACTGATCCCACTGGCCATCTGAGACACAGATGTGCTAGTAGTCACGTTCCCTAGGCACAAACGGAAAACAAATCGTGTCAATACAGAGGACAAAAAGGGATTTTGCATCAGGATGGATGGGGGGGTATCTTGACAAGAGCAGAAACAGGGGCTGCTTCACCCACACAATGGCTGTCCCTGAAGTGCTGGAGCTGACAGCCCTGAGACCAGCTCAAATCCAGCTAAGAAGACATAAAGGCCAAATTTTTCATGGTGTCACCTCATTCTGTTCATTCACCTTCTGGGAAACACGATCATCCACCACCCTGCTACCAGGCACACTCTCTGGATGTTCTCTACTTGTTAGACTGCACACAGAAAATCAATTTATTCCTAAAAGCCACTGTTTATACTGTTGCCTAGAAAGGCAGACCTGGAAACAGAGACTGGGCAGAGTAAAAGAAAAAAAAGGGATTTATTGAAAGGATCCAGCTTGGGCCATGCAAGAACCCCCTGGGGCTGCACCCAAGCAATCCAGCAATGGGCCCAAAATGGATCCTGGTCACGAGGTCTCACACTTTCATGAGCTCTGGTCCATTGGCATATTGGAGTTAATTGTCCAATTACAGCCCCAGGTTATGAAGCTCCATCCCCTTTGTTCTTTCTCTCTTCTTCACCATTGTTTACACTCTTGGGCCTAAAATTCGTCCTTGGTCCCCAGCTAGAAAGGAATTGTTTTGTCTTCCTACCCTGTGAAGAGAGCTCACCAGCCCTTCATATGAAACCCAGAACTACACACTAAAACAGCAGAGAGTCTGAAAAAATATAAAAGCTAAAACTTAAGGCAACAATACAACTGAGTCAACTCCAAGAGTTTAAAACAATCCATCTCTAAATAATACCTGACACAGCTATGTCCCCAAGAACACACTGATAGGGAGCAAATGCCAGCACCGAGAGACAAAGGGAAAAAAAACCTTCTTGGACATTTACTCTTGAAACAACATTGTGACACACAGCAGACACTGGACTGACTGCAAGTATCATTCCTGGGGCTCATCCCAGGAATGTGACACAAAAGGAGACACACAAAGAACAGCCTTTACCCAGTAAACACGTCTGTATTTTCACAATCCCTGAGGCCTAGGACATTAAAATGCTGGGAGCTGTGTGCGAGGGGGAGTGACTGGGACAGGTTTCTCACCATAAAACAGGACAAGTGGGATCTGGTTGAATACATTTAAGAGTAGAAACAATCAAAACCTTTCCAGAAACTCAGGTTTCTGATGGTCTTACTTACACACTTCCTGTGGGCCAAAAACTGCTCCACGGTTTTGGGTTCTGAGCACATTTTATTCTACTCCTAGCACGGGCCTTGCATATCATAAAGAATTTACAGTGGCAGTTTCATTCCTTGTGGCAGGCTCTCTAAAGGTGCCCCACAGGTCCTCTATGGATTGAAGAATACTCTTAAAAAACACATGCAAAGGGAAAGGAACAGACACAGTATTATAACATACCCTCACACTTTGCATTTCCATTGCACCTTCTACTGATGAGTTCAGAAAAATTAATGAATTAATTTTCAATGCTCCTGTGAGGTTGTTAATTATCTGCTATCATTTCCCCCATTTTTCAGAGGTTAAATGACCCAGGGCCACAAAGGAAGATTGTGGCAGACTTGAAAATAAAACCCAGATCTCCTGACTCCCAGTTCTATCATTATGTCTTTTCCCAGAGCAGCCTTTGGGAAGACAGCAGAGCTTAGTGAACTACTTTGTGTTTATTAGAGTTGGCATAATTGTCCCTTTCTCTCCTCCCCTTTCCCAAGACAAAATCTTCTCTTTAGTCCTGAACACAGATCCATCACACTATCTGCGTCTTCAATGTACTTACTCAGCCCTCAAGAACTTCTGCCTGGCACTCCCTGCTTTGCAGACATGAAATACAGACAGAAAAACTCATTTGTTTAATTACGCGAACTCCAAGGTGGGTTTTGGAACCCTTTCGGGACCTCTCAAGGCATGAGACTACAGAGCAAAGGACTAAATTTTAACTCAGTATTTTAAAACCACAACAGAAAATGAAAACATGAGCTGACAAAAATTGTATTTTGTGTTGCCATGAAAGAAATCTCTCCTTCCAAATCAGCTTCTGTGACGCTCACTTTGAAATCCCCTTTTCCTCTGGTTTTCATAATCCAGAAAAAACAATGATTATTAATAAATTATTTTGATGATCCACCAACTGAAGGAAATGGCTGATGTGAGGGACAAGAGATTGAGACTGAGTGGGTTCTACAAACTTGAGATTTAGGCCAACACAGACACAAAACGAGCAGTGGTATTTTTAAGCTGACATCTTCCACCCAGTCCACAAGTTTTTGAACACAAGCACCCAATCACCTTCTAACCATGACGCAAAACCAAAACCTTGAAAAGAGAACATCAAGATTTCTACGTCCTCATGCCAGCACCAAAAGCTCTACTCTCACCTTAATGCCCTCTGAGGAAACTCCAGCCCCATGCTGTGACATGAACCTGTTGAGAAGTGACTTATTCTGGGAACCAAAGAAGAATTTTTCTTCCACTGCCCCTCTCTCAAAGGTATGGGCTGCTAGCACAAAACAGGTGCCACGTGCATTCATGGAACACTTCAGTGAACCATGATGAACCCAGCCCAGCTCCCTCCTTCCTACTGCCACAGCCTGGTGGCCTTTGTCCTGCAACCTTTATGATAATATTTATTCAGAATTAAATCCCACTTTGTCCAGGTGCTGCAAGGTGTGTATTTTCCTGACGTATCAGATCATCAAGCCAGAACCCACAAGTAGGTAGCAGAAGGGCTAGACTATAGAAAATAGTGTGCCTTTCTTTTCCTGTCCCCCTCCTCGATGTGTTCAGCTCTAGCATAAACTTATTACTTAGAACCTTATTTAAAAACATTATTTCCCAATCCAGCGCTAATTTTTCCACTTCTCAGTCCAACTGCAGGATATGAATCCCACACTAGCCATTAATGCTGCCACCCCAAAGCAAGCATTGCTGCTCTTGTACACTGTGTGTGCCACGCAAAGCTTCTCCAACACAGTCCCACAGTTCTACAATGGCAAACCCCATACCAGATCTGGCAAAAGTCCTTTAACTTTCCTCACAGATAAAAACTCGGCAGCAGAAACCACCTCAGACTTTCAGCAGACAAGCAGGAGACAGTGAAAAAGAAGAGGCCAGCAGTACTCAGTGAAAATGCTGAAGATGTACCTACCCATGGCAAGGGGGTTGGACCAGATGAGATTTAAGGGTCCTTCCAACCCAAACCATTCCGCGGTTCTCTGATCCATGAAAAGCAAAGTCTGTATGTTGGGCTGGGCACTTTACATCCTGCACCTCTGGTCCCCCCATCCAGAGACTGATACCAATCTCCACATCCACCCCAAGCTCCTGGCCTGCTACCTGGCCCAGGCTGGAGCTGTGAAAGAGTTGCCTCTTCAAATGCCTCTTACATGCATCAGCTGGTTGCTTAAGTTGATTAGCAGGGGGCAGTTAAATTACTATGCTAATCCATGTATTCTCAGCACAAGTTTCCTTGATATGGATATGTGTATATGCTTACTGGGAAGCCTTGATTAGTTCAAGCTTCAATGTGTCAAAGGCTCCAGATTCTTTCCAAAGAATAATTTTAGCTGTACTCACATCCCTAAAGTGTGGGAGCTGATTTGAAAAGGTACTTACCTCTACCATATGCTATTTTTCTTTAAACAATTTGCATTTCAAAGGGAATATGGCATTTATATTTGAATGAATATCAGTATGTTGCCAGAACTTGTCTCAAATGAGCAAAAAAATGATGCTGGTCTCCTATTGAACAAAAATGTTTTCATCTACCAAAGGAGCATCAAAGAAAGAGTTCCTCTTTCTAGCTCTAGACAGCTTTATTAAAACTATCTTTTCTGATGTTATAAAACACCCCGTTACGGCCGCGCTTACAAAACGTTCAAACAATTAAGCCCCACAAAACCTATCCAAATTAAGATTCAAGGTAATTTCCAGGTTCGGCCGCTGCTCAGCAGACGAGCCCCTATGGAAAGTGAGCGTGCTCACACAAAACCCCATTTAAATACCCGTTTGCTCAGTGTCAGTCGCTGCAAAGAGCAGGTGGAGGCAAAAGGAATTAAGCCGAGGAGCGCCTGCGTGCGGAGAAGCTGAGGGAAACACACACTGGGGGCAGAAGGAGAACAAGGGAGTCACTCTGGCTCCTCACACACAGCCCTTTTGGGTTTCCAAAACAACAGGGCAGAAATGCAAGACTTAGAAATGAAATGAAAATAACCAGGATTCACACAAACACGGGACTAGACAAGATGTGAGCAGCGTGTGTCTAGTAGGTAAAAGCCAAAAGGAAAAGGGTCTATTGTAAAAATTGTATTAAAATATGCAATTAAGGTTAATATAAATGCTGTCTTACATATATGCAGTGACTTGTCTAACAAAAAAGAAACCACTCGTAATTTTGGTCATGTTTGCTCCTGTAATGGAACATTACGAGGGACAGCATGTCTGCAATCCCTCTTTCGTGGTTTTTAACTTAATAATCCTGTGAATCATCACAGGTTAGTGGAACAGACACATCATTTCAAGCCTTCACCAACTACACCACCCACTAATTACAAATGCAGAACGAATATAATTCACAAGCAGACCCTGAGAAATGAGATTCAAGTGACACAAACGATACTGGGCACAAATGATTTCTATTCCCCACTGCAGACACATCTGTGATTTCCTCCAAACAAATCAGCCAACAGAAGTTACGTTCACAAGTGCAACTAATGTACTCCTGGATTTATGAGACGAGCAGCCAGCGCAGGAGGTGTGAAGCAGAACTGTATTTTTCCACGAAGCAGCAGCGTATGAGACTCGCAAGGGGCTGCACAGAAAGACTGAATCAGATAAACTGCAGCCCTACTGCTCTGCTTTCACCATGTTTCACTAGTGCCAAGCTCCTCACGTTCACGACGAGTTTCTCTTCCAAAAAAAAGAAAAAGAGAAGGAAATAAACCTCCTAAGGCCAGAGGGCTGCGCTCACCAGCTGTTAGAACTAATGAAAAATACATTAGAGTTGTGGGTCAGGAAATCCTGACTCTTGATATCAGAGGGTTAATTGTTTCAAATCATGTTGGGTCAACTTGTGTTGCAGGAATTCTGCCTATTCTTGAAATGCCCTCTAATTCAGCACCAGGCACTGTCAAGTAGGTTAGATTGGCTGTGGATGCCCCTTCCAAACCCACACCTAGCACGGCTCCCTCCAGTCTCTTCAGGCTGGAAAGGGAAAGGGAGAAGCCCTATTGCTGGCTGCAAAAAGATGGGAAGCATTCCCTTCCCATCCTCAGCTCTGCACCATGCTCGGAATTAACGCCCAGAGTCGTGCAGAAACCTTTCCAGTGGACAAACCTCTCTTGAGAAATGTCTGACCATGCCATCTGTGCTTCCCGCCTCTCCTTCACCTACAAATCTGAACCTTGGGACCAGGAACATTTGGGGATGGCTCTCCTAGGTTCCATTAGTTTGCTGCCTCAGCATCCATCTTTTCCAGGTGCACCTCACTTTCTGTGCCCGCTCTGGAGATTGTGGGCTGCACTGAAATCTGGGAAAACAGCTACTTACAGTTCCTTGCCCCTCCCACTGAGGAGAGCCCTATGCTGGGAAGGGAGGCACTGCCCAGGTGTCTGGTCACATTCTGAGGAGACTGTGGGACCTGAAAAGCTCTAAGTTTCATAGCCAGGTTCTTGAGGGGGGTACAATTCCCTCAGTTGCTGCCATGGATTCTGGTTCATTGGGATGGCAGTGAGCAAGTAGCACATGGTCTCTGCCCTGGCTTTATCAAGCACCCAAAATTACCTGAGGTTCCTCACACATGAAACAAGAACAAGTGAAAGGGAGGGCTAGAAATAGATGATCTTTCAGGTCCCTTCTAACCCAAACCATTGTGACTCTACGACAATTATCTTTACAAACCACACTGGTTCCAGTGCTGGAACTCTCCCTCAACACGGTGACAACCACTTTCAACACTGCAGCAGCAAACTTGCTTGTGAGTTTTACTTAGTTTTGTTTGTTTTTTTTTTTCCCCAGAAGCATTTACTTACTGAACAAAATTCCTAAGGACAAGCAGCTATTACTAGAGGAAGCCCTTCCATCTCCATCCCCACTGAACTGGGCTCGATTAGCAGCGCACAGACCAAGTGGGGTCAATACTAATGAACAAACAAGGCAGTGCCAAGAAATATCCTGGCAGTGAAGGACGTGGTGCTGGGAGTATAACGAGGAAAGCTATTATTCTCAGAGCATGCCAAAGCAACACAGCAAGTGTGGAGGAAAATTAAGTCATCAGAGGAGACATCTCTTCTAAAAGAAAGTTAAACCCAAGATCTTCACCACGGGCTTCTGCTTGAGATCCCTGACTATTTATTCTGCTGGGATCAAAGCCTGCTTTCCTCCCCTGGCAGGCATATTATTATTATATTTCTGTACTGTTAACAAATAACGGTAATAAATAAGACATGCTTGGCTTTCTGGGCAAGTCCTGATTGAGGTTATCTACTTGTTCAGGGACTGCAGCTTTAAGACCCAGAGGTGAGTGTTTTGCTGGCACAAACTCTGCTTTGTGTTGCTCTTATTTGGCTGCGAATCCCGACAGGAACCGTGGATTTAACTTAGCGAAATATAACAGCAGAGTTCCAAATCATTCCAGGGTAGGTACAGCAGAGCATGTGCAGGGCCCTGAGGCAAAGGATGTAAAATGCTTCCTGATCCCTTCGACTGTCTGTGGAAATTATTAATAATGGAATTGCAGAGGGGGTGGCAGGTCCTACCTGTGTGTTGGATTGGGACTGCTGAGATGAACCAGGCTAACTTTGGGAGCTTCCCACGAGCTCCCAAAAGCTATGGGAGCTTCTCCAACCCTCCCCAATCCCTGCCAGAGCTTCCTCGGGGTGGGGAGGGACCACTGCTGGCATTCACTGCCTCTTCAGGAAACAGAACAAAGAAACTTTATTTTTGCAAAAGAGACAATAGATCCGAATGCGAGATGACTTTTTTTTTTTTTTTTTAAATAGCTATTGCCACTGTAACAGCAGCTAAGTGAATGCATGTCTGCAGTGTGAGCAGTTTTGATAAACAGCCTCTGCGGGCCACACAACGGGGATAATGTATCCTTAAGTACTGCCAATGAGCTGCCATTCTGCACAGCCAATTACTTCTGTGCGTCTGTCACTCAAAGGAAAAATGACTGAGCCCATTAGATCAAACCTTTGTCACTGTTCCTAATGCACTCTTAGGCCTCATTAATCTGAGGGAGCAGCAACACAGCCGCCGGTGCCTCATTGCCTCCCCCACAACAGGCCCACGTGAATCTTCTCATCTCTCCCCCAAGTGCACCACGTTAATCAAGCTCTCCTTATTACCCCGGTCCCTGTCACGGCGGAGAGCGCTCTCTCTCTTAAATGCTCTCATTATGGTCCATCTTTAGAGCCGGCTGAGTGAAAAAAAAAAAAAAATTAAAAAAAAAATAGAGGGGAAAAAAAAAAAAAACCAAGCCAGAGAGAAAGAGAAGAGGAAAAAGCAAGTCCGATCACATTAATATTCATGACAATAATTAGTATTCTAGGTCACTGAATATTCATGCTATTAGTTTGGTTTTTTATGGGTTTGCTGGATGTCCTGATTGCTGGAGTGTGGAGGAAAACAGCATGGTTGGGACTTTAGATGTCAACGGCAGTTCAATACTCAAAACACATTTGTGAATTTTTATTTTTTTTCCTCCCCCGTTTGGTAAATCAGCTTCAACCCTCCCGACGGCTTTAACATCTTAAAATCACTGGGGGGAAAAGCACAGACAATCCTGCAAAGGTCTGAACATCCAACCAGCTCGTGCTGTGCCGCGTGACTGTCAGGACACCGGGATTTCATCGGGTGGACAAGGCAGAGCTGGGATTTTATCCAGGGTACGGTGTCCTGCAGCCATGAAAATCATCCAGAGGGAAACAGGCACCGACTGCAGGCTCCAGTCACCTGCCTGAAGCTCCCCGACACATTCTTACCCTTTTATCCACCTCATCATCATCAGGGATTTGCCCACCTGGAGAAAGGATCCTCAGACAGCTCGTTTTTCCTTTTTTTTTTTCCCCTGAAGAGAAATATCTCAGCAAACTAATTTTTCTCAATATTTAACTAACACTTATTTTATCAAATATTTATTTCATTATTGCTAATATGTGCCCTGCTCCTTTTCTCCCATTATTAAGGAATACAGGGTACTAACAGCAAAAGTTTCTATTTCTCTAGTTCTGGAAAGGGCAAATCCTAGTCCAAAGGAACCGGAGAAAATGACCTTGAGGGATCCCCCTCTAGTGGGATGAAAGGGAAATCTCGGACGCACTTGAAATTGGGCTTTTTTTCCTTTGAAAGGAGCGAACTGCCACCTTCCCCTTCCCATCGCTGCAGCTGTACATCACTGAACCAACAGCAAAGCCACCCAGATGGAAAATTGACTCGGGTGATTAATGCCAAAAGTAAGTCACAAACTTGCATTTGTGATTCCAGAATTTAGGACTCGGTTCAGTGTTTATTTGCAAAGGCACCCAAGATCCACAGGCTTTGGAAAAACTGCCTATGCTTCTGACCTCTTGCCTTGATAAATGTTTTCACTCATCGTCAGCCTGACCATAACATCTGAATCCTCACAGTGACCCCCAATTAAAAAAGATTGTTACAGGATCTACAAAAAAACCCGAGGATTTGATAGATGATCACAGTTAATAACAGACAGGAACCTCACACTGCCATTCCTGCAGCATCTGAAATGTCACAAGCAGTTAGCAGATAGCAACCTTCAGCACACTTAACGATGGCCCTGGAACTAACACATTTTGGGATACTTCACATACTGTAGAGTCATCATTTTAAAGAAGTTTAATAGCACCAAATTATTTAAATGAAGTGTTAATCAGGAAACAATTTATCTGTACACCATAAGCTATTTTTAGACATGAACTTTCTACATCAGTGGCTCTTGCTACAGCCCGGGCTTTGGCTTGTTTGGGGAGTAGAAGAAATAAATGACTCCTGGGAGAGATTTCAGGAATAAGTTCACCTTCAGGTCAAGCAGCTCAAACCCAGCCCAGTTCAGGAGTGAATGCAACTTGGACCTACTCCTGGCTCCAAAGTCAGGCTGAACCAGCTCCTAAAGGGCAGAGGGACTGGCCAGTGGGATGGACAGCACTCTGTGGGATGGACAGGGCTCTGGCCCTGCTCCCAGCTATAAAACAAAGTTGGAACTGAGCAAGTCCAAGAATTACCCTTTTCTGAAAGACTTCCAACTGAGGTGCATCAACCAGTGCCATGTACATTTAATTTAAATTTCAGTTACTTCAGCATCATTTGTCAGCTTGGATTGAAAAATACCACAGAAGTGACATAATTTTTGATTAAATGGAGTAAACATCCATTTCCCCCAACTCACAGATTCCTACCAAGTTAGCTTACAAGTGTGAACACCTCCCCAAAGACACAGTTAACAACCTGTTATTTAAAGTCTATGGAACATGAATAACACAGCTCTGCATCTCTCTGTATTTTCTGGGAGAAGCTGCCACACAGAATCCCAGTTCTTACACAATAAACCCCCAAACTGCACCTCCAAGAATTGGAGAAGAGACCAGTTTTCAAATCAAAGTCAACCTTTTTCTAGGCAAGGTGCCTGGCTTTGCAACAGCAACCTTCTACTCCTTCCCCTGCTTTCTGACAGAGCACAGAAAATATTCCTTTTTCCTACTGCTGTTTCACTTCCAGTTTGTTCACTGTCCCACCATGACTGAGACAATGGACTGTGACTTGATGTCAAGGGAGAAGTATTTTTCCCAGCCCTTGTGCCAGTGGAAACCCAGCAGGAAGGAGTAATTCTGAGTTTTTAAAATTCACATATTCTCATTAAGGTCTTTTTTTTATTTCTTTTTTATTTCTTTTTTTTTTTTTACATCTCTGAAATGGAAACTGTCAAGGACTGGAACTGAGCTTGTGCCAAAAAACTGAGTTTGTCCTTCCCAAATGAGGGAGGAAATTCAAGGTGTCTGATCAATCACTGAGGTCCAAAAAGGCTTGAGAAAGGGAAGGGGACGAGAAGAAGGAGGAGCTAGAGCTGCTCTCACAGACCTTGGTGGAATCAGATGAGTGGCTGAATCACAAGAAATTACACTCAGAGAAAACTACTTGCTGAAATATGAACTTAAAATATTAGTTACAGGCAATCAAATAGGCATTTAATCCATAGATTTCTTGGCAAAGTTGGCACTGAAATCCACCCCTAAGGGGCATCTTCCAAGCAGTATTTATGTGTCAAATGAAGGCATCAACCAAATCAAGCAGCATTTAACATGTTTTGGGGAAGAGGTAACGTGAAGCAGAGAAAATACAGTGAATTTACAGGCCTAAAAATCAAAATAGCAAGTGCTGATTCTCCCTGTTTGGTCCAAACCTCCTCCACGTGGCAGAGCTACGTACAAAAACCTCCCAGTGACAACCAGTAAGTGACAAGTTCAGCCCTGTGATCAATTTTCAAGCATCACACAGGCTCAAGACACCACTTTTCCCAGCACTAACAAGTGAGGGGAATCTCTGAGGCAGCAGCACAGCTTGCAAGAGATCATCTGCAGGTGTTTTGAGCTGCATGGCAGATAACTGCAGATATTCCAGGCATCTTCCTGGCACTCCAGAACTCAGTCTCAAGTACCTGCAGGTCTCCCACCCATGAGGAGCTGTGATGCCTGTCCCTGACCACATCACAGCTCAGATGAAGAAGGCAGGCACAGCTTGGGACAATGCCCTTTTTTTCTTTCTTTTTAATCATTCTTAACAGATTAGCAGCTCCTTTTTATGTTTGCTTTTAAGCCAATAACAAGCAGCAGATGCCGACCAGACATCAACAACAGCAAAGTCTCTCAGTAGTTCTAAGCAAGAGGATGAACAAGCCAAGAGGGAGGAGAGAAGCTCCAACTATACACACGGTGTTATTTGAAATTCACTGTCTAAATTTCCCAGCATTTGGAAGGTCTGGCAGAACTGACTTCTTTCTGCGTGATCAAACCTCAGGCTGGCCAGGACTCACACACACACCCCCTCCCAACAGAGTGAGAGCTGCCTGCTGTAAACTGTCATGGAAAGCCTCCCTCTGACCCGGCAATCCAAGTAGATGCCAAAACATGTAAATTTCATGCTATAAACATTAAATTCTTACATATCCCTAAATATGTTTCCAGAAACTCGCTTCTCTGAAGCTATCAAGTAATTTTTGACTGTGTTCAAATGTGTTAAAAGCTGAAATCTCTTTATTTAAACGCCTCACCTGCAGTTTATTGACTCAGTCCCGCACTTTTCTTCCCTAAACTAGGAAGTAGACTGAAAAGCAAAGCACTCCCCAGACCCAGTTATCTAAATTATATAGTAAACTGGAAAAAAAGCAACCCAACCATGAAGAATCTTCTCCTATGAACTCTTCCAGTGCCAAGTCACAACTTGAAAAAGAGTCTGATGAAATCATGGCTTCAGACACCTCAGGTCCCAGTCTGAGATCTCCAGGGGTGTCTGCTCAGTGGCATCACTTTAAAAATCCATCTCAAACAGCACTATTCAGAGTTGGAAGGAAAAAGACTTCTCTGTTTTCTCCTAATAAAGGGGAATGTCTCAAAAAAGCAGGGAATTACACCCTAGCTTGAAGGACTGGGGGTTGGAATTAGATGATATTTAAGGTCCCTTCCAACCCAAACCAGCCTGATTCTATGAAGCATGGACAGATAATTATTATTATCCAAGAGAAGACACCTGAATATCCAGGAATCCCAGGACTGCTCATCCCAGTGGGTTTTGCACAGGGACAGGAGTGTGGGGATGGTTTTGTTGGCACGTGCAGGAGGTGTCTACGTTACCCATAAATGCAAAAGGCACTTTGGCATTTTATGGATGTCATCCCAAACGTGCTGACAAAACTTCCACTAGACCGTTATGAGTTTTGTACAAGCTGTGCATTTTACAAGATAAATTGTCTCAAATGTTTTCCCTAAATGTAATTTTTTAAAATCCACTTAGCTGCATGGACAAGTACTTCAGTAAACAATAAACTTCTTTGTTTAGAGCTCAGAAGGAGCTATAAACCACTTCCATCAATAAATTAAAACAGCTTTCCACAGAAGAATCTTGCTGTTAGAAGAATGCATAATACTGAACTTTCCAAAAGTGGAAAGAAGGGCTGTGGATCTCACCAGGAAGCCATAAAAAGCCCTTTCAGATCATACAGCACTTGCTTTTCCTAAGTATTGGATAAGAGATCGTAAATTCCTCCCGTATGTTAAATACTGTGAAATGATATAGGGCTTTGGCAAATACAGGGTAACAAATACACAAAGACAGACCCTGAAGGCTACTGGGAATCTCTTGTGGGGGACAGATCAGGACTCAGGGCTTAAAAACTTCCCCATCAGTGGGTTTGTAAATCCAAGAGTGGTTTGGGCTGGAAGAGATCCTAAAGTTCATCTAATTCCACTCCTTAACCACGGGCAGGGAGACCTTCCACGATACCAGGCTGCTCTGAGCACCACCAGCCTGGCCTGGAACACTTCCTATCATTCAGAGATAGCCATCCCTATCCCAGCTGTTTGTGGTAATTCCCTACAGACACTGCAAATGCAGGTTTTCTCCCATTTTTCCCCCCCCAGCAAGGTCTTCTCTTACCTGAATTTGGCGAGATGTGTAAACTGCTCATGTCTTTGGAGAGGCCGTTGGTTTTGGGGCTGGAGATGGGGGCACAGGCTGATGTGGCTCGGGGTGGCCTCTTCCCAGGGACCTTCACAGTGGTTCTCAGCAAGTCGATCTCCTTCCCGTGAACATTCTGCATGTAATCCTGCAAAGAGAAAAAAAACCCCGAACCCAGCATCAGACAGGGAGTTCTGTAAGCAACACAGTTAACAAACCTGGATTCACAAGGCTTTGGCCCTACATCCTCTGCCAGCACCCACCCTATGATTTTCCCCTTCCTTCCACGTTCCTGATAATCCCTTCTGCACTTCTTATGAAAGCTCCAAATGCCTGGAGCTTTCTCACGGATCCTCCAACTGCCAGATGGATAAAAGGTGATTCACAGCACATCCATCTGTGGGAATTCACCAGCTGAAGGTCCCCAACAGAAGGAGAAGACAAGGCTGAGTGTCCCTCCTGAGCACATTTACTTGTGTCCCCTCTCTGCCAGTGTTTTACGTCCTCATTTCTTTCTCCCTCAAATTTGGCTGGAATAGATCAGCAGGCACGGAAGTTACAAAATGGCACCAGCAGGGAAGGTTTCAGCAATTCCAACATTGCTTCCTTAGAGTATGACCCTTCCTGCACCTAACACAAATCATCATCAAAAGGGAAAAAAATCATGCAAATTTCATCTGATTACAGCAAACACTGGGAGCCAGAAGTGGAAAAGACCTTTGTTAATTCTTGCTTGGAAAGCCCACAATGGGGAAATAAACAGAAAAGCAAATGGACTTGGGTGTTTTTATCAGAGGGCAAATTGATTTGGGGATACGGCAGCACAGACATTTCCAGGAGAGATGGTGAAGGTTAAAGCCAGCACAGAGGACACCAAAGTTCCTATCTCCTGGTACACAGGGCTGTGGTCACTCACATTCCAGAAAAAAATAACTGAAACTGGAACAACTATGAGGACATGAAAAGCAACAAAAGAGACACTCTCGTAAAGAGGACATGCAAGAGGGGCAGCACAGAAGAGTAAAATCAGGGGTGAAAAGGAGCAAAAGCATTGCACAAAAAGATATCTGGGCTGCCCAGAGAAGCTGTGGCTGCCCCTGGATCCCTGGCAGTGTCCAAGGCCAGGTTGGACAGGGTTAGGAGCACCCTGGCTTAGTGGAAGGTGTCCCTGCACATGGCAGGAGGTGGAACGAGATGAGCTTTAAGGTCCCTTCCAACTCAAACCACTCCACGACTCTGGGATTACTGACCCTAAGAAAAAAGCAGCTATTTGAGGTGGCTGGGAGAAGATCTGGGCTCCCATTTCACAATAAATTTCCTGAAGTTACCCAAAATCTGTATCACTGCTGCCACAATCCAGGGTGCAATTAGCTCCCTCATCACTCTTCTTTCACCTTTGGCAGTTTTTACAATACAAATTATATATTCTGCTCAAAATCCATCAAAAATCTGGACCAGCAGTAATTTCTTCATAGTTAACAGAAATCAGTGATAAAACCCTCAAACTAAGTCATCACAGCAGCTTATTTTTCCCAAGCTGTCTGAGAATTATTAACAAGAAAAGGTGGGGTCTGAACAATTTGTGGGGAGAGGACACAGAGCTCTGCTGCCAGAAGAAAAACAAATGCGATCCATTCAGGAAAATTCCTTTACTAGGTGCTGGAGAACAAACACCTTTCATCCATAAATTATGAACTTGGTGGAACTTTCTTGTCTGGGTGTCACTGTGTCACTTGTCCACAAATTAAAATACAATAAGCAGAAGATAACTGAGCATTTACTGCTTGTGGGCTCTAAAGTGAGGTTTAATCAGAGAGTGACAAAACCTCAGCGCATGCTCTTTTCTATTAGTTTTATTTAACATACAACCAACTTAAACTGGAGAAGGGGGTTTTGGATCCAATTCAGCTGAAAGGTGGGTGTGATTTCACAACCTGAGATGTGTCAGGGTGTTATTAAAGGTCTTTTAACTGGGTGTAAGCCAGGCTGAGGTGAGCCACAAAACCACTTGAGGAAGTGAGAGAGTGTTAGCAAACACAAACCCAACGCGTTGCGGCTGCCGTTAGAGCGAAGCGCCTGAACAACAACAGATGCTGGGTAGGTATTAATGTCAGCTTAAATATTTATGGGGATATATCAAATGTAAATAATAAAGGCCCTTTCATCGTGTGCAGGGTGCACAGTGATAATCTGCGGGTCTCCCCGAGGAGGGGAGGGCAAGGATGTGTTCCCAGCCCTGTCAGATCCCCGCTCGGGGAAGGAAAGTTCAAACTACAAAATGACGCCGGGGCTTCAGAAGCGCAATGGAGGGTTTGATCAGATTAGAACAGATGAGGGTCTTGCTGTCATCTGGAATATGCTGTGTTAAAGAGAAGACAGCAAGCTGGATTTTGATATGCAAATGGTACAGGGATAACTCCCCAAGATGTTAGTTGTAGAAAATGCTGATCCGAGAAAAAAGGGGAAAAAACCCTTTAACAAGGCATGAGGGTAATTCAAAGCCAAGTACTTTTAAACAGCACTTAACAAGTCCCTAGAGCCCACTCAACGGTGGGCCACCCCAGACGTGCCATCTTCTGCCCCTCAACAGCTTGAAAAAGTAGTAATTGCGAATGCATTTGCATTTTTCTCCTCAACTTGTCTGCGTTCACCATTCAGCAAGGCAGGGGGAAAAAAAATTAAAAAACAAACAAAAAAAACCCACCAAACACAAAAAAAAAGGGAAAAAAAAAAGAAAATTAAAGCCAGCAGCAGCAAAGCAGAGCGGACCCATCCCCAAACATGTCGCACAGAGGAGAGCGGGCGCCCCGATCCCCCACACCCCACGCTCGCACCTCCGCCGTCGCTTGTTTTTTACATTTCGCTCCTAATTATGTTGCATCTATTGCCATACACTTAATTAGCTGCATTAATGTGATTTCTTTTCACATAGTCAAGCAATTAAGAGCTATGATTGAGTTTCATTCAATTAGCCTCAACAAACATGCTAATTGATGTCCCAGATGCAAATGAGGTGCAGTGAGAGAAACCTGCTAGCAATCGAGACTTGTGGCGGGGGGACCCAGGGCTCGCAGCTCGCTGGCAGCAGCAGGGCTTAACACGGCTCCCCCTCCTCCCAGGGCAGGGGGGACATCCGCCACCAGTGCCTCCGCTGTCCCTAAGAGATCCCGACAGGAATCACAGGACCGAATCCAATCGGCGCCGTCTCCGGAACGTTCCGCTGATCCTGGGATCCCAGGGCTTACCCAGGGTCCCCATGCCGGCTCCGAGCTGCTGAGACACCACGCAGGTGACGATGGCCTGCAGTCAGCACTAACTGGCAGCTCCATCTTAGTCAGAGCGGGGCGACGCCGCCTCCGCATCCATCAATCCATAATCCCCCAAAACGCGCTCTCCGCGTCGATTCTCATCCCTTTCGTCCCCAGGTTACCGCTCTGCTACGCCGCCACCGAGGTGTTAATTTGACTACTCAAGGCCATTGACCATTATCTACAGGACTAAATAAACTGTTAAAATATCAGGGGAAAATCAAAAAAGTTGCATTGACTGAAGATGACACCAAATATTACTTGACAGCCCCACAAAATGAATTGCCTTGAGTAAGAAAGGAACGATGCGCCATGACACAGAGTAATGTGAAGTAAAATTACTTTAGTTCTGCTCTCAAAACAGCAGCTCTCTGTTTACAACAGCAGAAATTAATTTAACCAATTAACTGAGCAGAAGCCTTTCAGACATGCAAATTGAGCAAACGGGTATGATCGTGTTTTCTTAACAGGCCTACCAAAAAGTGACACCGCTGTTTTGGGGGGCCTCTTTGGATTTTGAATGCCAGCAGTTGTTGAATTTTACAGCTGCGCATCACAAGGATTTCTGATGGTCCTCAAAGCTGGAGAAGACACTCCACCGAGGGCCACAAGCTGAACCCAGGCTATGTGCTGGCTCCAGCTTGATGCCTATGTCCAAGCTGGCCCTGAGCACTTCCAGAGATCCAGGGGCAGCCTCTCTGGGCACCTGTGCCAGCGCCTCTCCACCCTCACAGGGAACAATTCCTTTCCAATATCCCATCTGAATCGACTCCTCTTCAGCTCAAAGCCATTCCCCCTCATCCTATGCATGGTTGTGCTCTAGAGCCATCCTTAAGTTAAAGATGTGGCTCAGATTATCAAAAACATGGATATAAAAAGCATTATGGAGTTTGAGGGCTTTCAAATTACACAAGAGTGGTGGATAGGGAGAAAGCCCTTCACTGGGGTTGTAGTTTTACACTGGGCAAAGGGGTTTCCAGGCTCACACTGAAACCACTCACTTCAGGATAAGCCATGTGTCACAACACTAAAATGTAAAACATACCTGATCCTTCCTAGAGATCTCCCTATGTTCCATCTGTCCCACTGCTACCCTTTTCCAATGCACCATATATAAAATGAGAGACTCTTTGAGAGCAGTGACTTTCCAAGCCTATAATGATACATGAGTATGAATATCGTCTTTTTTCTTTCTTTTCAGCTATTCTAATCTCTCAAAAGCCTGTTTTTCCATCACTAGGAACAGGTCCAGGCTAAGAATCCTCCCCGGACCTGTACCTGGTTTCCACTGAGAGATGATGAGCTTCTAACCAATCCCTGCAAGTGCCCAAGGCCAGGTTGGACAGGGCTAGGAGCAACCTGGGATAGTGGGAGGTGTCCCTGCCCATGGCAGGGAGGTGAAAATGAAGGAGCTTCAAGGCCCCTTCCAACCCAAACTGTTCTGTGATTCCGTAAAAAACACCTTCATTTTGTGGCAGTTTTCCCCCACTGTTCAATCAGACATAACACTCCTAAGGCTCCACTTACTGAGGCTGAAATAGTGTTTCCTGATCTGAGGCGTAATAAAAATTATTATGGAAAAGGAAGTTTATGGTTGCACCTCTGGATGACATTTTAAAGACTGTGTGCAGCGTATTTTTTGAAAGACAATTCCAATTTTGTGAGCTGACCTATTGGACTCACAAAACCTATTGTTCACCCTCAGCAACAACCAAATCCTCTTCCCCCCAAACCAAGAGCAGCTTGGGAAATTGGATGGAGCCCTGACTTTTGTGCCTCTCTGTGGCAGTCAGACATTTTTATTGCAAAACGCCGTCTGGAAAAGATGCAAAACAAAATTGCTAAACTGCAAAAAGAAGAAAAGGAACGGGTTGGGGGGGGGGGAAGAAGATGAAAAAAAAACAAAAGGCCCCCTTCCCTTTGCTTATTGAGTTCAAAGGCATAACATGCAGCACCCTGCAGCAAATGGGAAGCTACACTAATTTTAAAGCCATAAAACGCTATAAAGTGCCCTGCGGGGCAGGACTACACTGGAGCTAGTTGCACCTAAATAAGCCATGGTTCATTTACTTCGCAGCTTAGCCTAATGTAATCATCAGCAGATTCCTAGCCTAGAGTTGTAACAGGCACGGAGCCGCTGCCGCCGAGGCGACACTCCCAGCCATGGAGGGGCTGCCGCCACATCGCTGTTGATTAGAAAATTTTTCAGTTTTGACAAGCCCTTAATGAACATAAATCGCTCCTTGATTGGTTTCTGCGTGGGGCCACAGGCACACCTAAGAAGAAACAACAAAAAAAGAAAAGTCTCCCCAACTCCCCGCCCTCGCCGCTTTTCCCAGGAAGGGCCTAAGCTGCGGATGGACCGTTAGGATATGAGCCACAGTGGAATATACTCATCAAATGGTCCTGGAGAATTAGCTGTCCCCCCCTCTCGCATTTAAACACGGCCATAATATCATTCAGCTTCATATACACAGTTAATCTTAAGGAAAGCCATGAAATGTTATTTTCTGAGGAGAACAGAGGAATGGGAACACGTTCTGGAAAACACTGATCACCCTAAAGTGCTCTGTCCTGAGAAAAGGAAGATCATCATGAATCTGTTTGCTTCACGTTGGGGATCAAGAACATTAAATTTCAGTAATAAAAAGCACTGACTACATCTGTACCGTGGTGTTAATCAGCTCCATCAGTGTCACAGGAGCAGGGGAGGAAGTCAGGCCAAGACTTGGAACACAACAGCAACAAAATGTTGGTCTTTTTGTAAATGGAACCCTTATCTGCACAAAATTTTAAGAAAACTCTTCCCCTTGCACTTCACTTCTCATTCAGTCCTTTTTAATGAGAGCTGCTGTAAAAGACAAACCAGAGTTTTACCATCCTGAGTAATTTATGAAGCATTTACACCCACAGCAGTTAGCTCGGCTGGACAGGAAGCTCTAATTTTATAAACCCCCCCGGATTAATTAATAGCTTGGCTTTTGTCTTTTAAAAGACAACTCATCCTGATCCTCAGAATTTTCCTTGACTTTCTGAGGAAGGAGCAGAGAGACATGACACTGAAATACGTGTTTGTTCCAACCTGTGCAGCTCTGCCAAAGCACAGTTGTTTTTGCCACGCTACTGAGTGTTGACTCTCTTGAGGGCAACAGAGGCCTGGACAGATCCTTGTGGGTCTCTTCTCATTCACAATATTCTTTGGTTCAGTGATCTTCAGTTTTATATTTTTCTCCCAAATTTATCTTCATTACATCTTTCAGATTAAGACAATAAAGAAATTTTCCAGGAAGCTCAAAAGTGACTGGGTGATCTGTACAGTTACAGCACTTTACAAAAATCAGAAATTACTATACTCATATTTAACTTATTTTCTTCAAACCTAACCAATGTTTTAGGCATGCTAGTAGATGCAGCAGTAACTACAATAAAAGCTTTACACAAGCTTCAGATTTATCTTCATCAATACTCAAACTGCAGGATTTGTTTTGATCACTGCTCTCTCATGAGGGAGAGCTACATCACACGTGAAAAGCAACACAGAATTCCAGATTGGTTTGGGTTGGAATGAACCTTTAAAGCCCATCCTGGTTCCACCCCCTGCCATGCACAGGGACCTTCCACTATCCCAGGTTGCTCCAAACCCTCACCAGCCTGGCCTTGAGCACTTCCAGCACTTTTATCAGTCCAAGTCTCTATTTACCAAAGGCTGATTTGAGGATTAGCTGTTGATAGGAAATGCCAGTTAAAAGGTCCTTCAGAGCCAGCCAATATCCAGCTTTACACTCCTTCAGAGCAAAAATACGGGGTAAAAAATGGACATACACGATAGTATTTTAGAAATACACGAGCATGAATATTTCTATTAAAGCATCACAGACAACACACTTCAGAGCTATTGAACTGCCTGAGGTAACACAACCCTGGAAATAAGGCTGAGCTGCGAGGATGGCTGTGGGGGATATTCCTAACGGGAAGGGGAGCACGGTTCCCCTGGCTGGAGCAGCACCAGGCTCTGGGTGCTGACTGGTCACACAGGACGCCACCCTGCTCTCAAGGATGAGGGGAGATGGGGTCCTGCATCTGCAGGCAGGCTTTCTGTTTCCAGATAGTTAAGGAAAATCACAAGGGCTGTTAACAAAAATTTCAACTGCAGCTCTGAGAGAAATGCTGGGGCCTGAGAAAAGTGCACAGAGCTACGACATTTCCAGATACCAACACACAGGACATCCTCAGAAGCCTCCCACTGCTCAGCATCTGCCTTTTCTGGAGGAAATGGCCTAGCAGAGAAAGCTCAAATGACGCCTCAAGTCTAAGGAATTTTACAGTGTTTGTAGGGTTTTCCTCCCAGAAAATGTGTCCATATAATGTATTGCTGAAGCTCTTGTGCCAAGTTTAGCCTAGTGTTGGATCTGAATCCTTATCAGGCTGATATGTTGCCTTTAAAAAAAAAAAAACCCACTATATTTGAGGATAGAACAACACTGCTCACGTGGGCTGCCCACCCAGCTAGCACTTTATTTAAGGGAGAATTTGGAACCATGGCTATTGTCAGATGAACTGAGCAAACCAAGTGAATCCACACCTCTCTCATGGAGATAAAGCCAGATATCCCCCCTGATTATGTTTACAATCCCCAGGTCATCACACTAGACCAGTGAAGATGAAGGTTAAAGGTTGCAGCAGGCAAACACCAACCTTACTGTATAGACACACGGGGTTTGTGTACCTGATGTGTTCTAGATGGGCATTGCACCTTCCTTCTCATGTATCTAAGAAGCTTTTCTTCCTCCATAAGGTGCCCCAGCACTGTGCTTCTATTTGAAATCAAATCTAGACCAAACTAAACGTAAAAAGGGAAAACTGCCCTTACCAAAAAAAGAGCTGTTTTCAGCCTTTTTCCCCCTTTTCTTCTTTCCATAAATGAGGCGCAGTGATGGTGAAGATACAAGAGCAGAGAATGGACATCCACAGCTAAAGCTCTGTCATGTGCTGACCTGCAGCACGCTGGCAAGCCTGTGGCAGGCAGCCAGTGGTGAGACATCAGCAGCTATTCATCGGGAGAAGGCTCAGATAAAGCAGTGCTGCCCAGCAGGTATCCCGGTGAATGCATTCCAGGAGCCCCAGCCCGCCATTAAAAAGCCAGGAGATGCCTCGACAAATTCCCCTGGGGCCCTCTGGGGAGGCTGACACGGAATTTGCCAGCCAGAATTTTACTGATCCACTCCACGGCTCTGCTCCAGAAGCCCAAGATGAATAGGGAGCTCTGGTGAACTTTGAAGCCTGCGGGTCAAAGTTCTCTCTCATTATCCCCAACCGTTTTCTATCGGCAGAGCTCCTCAGCGTCCCAAGGGATGCGAAGGTCTGAGGCTCTTGAAAAAACCTGACATGACCAAGGAAACAGTAGGGTGCTTATGTACATGTATTTTTCTTCCCCCGTTTCCCTCTCCCCTCACTTTCTTGAAAAGAAAGGAGAGGGATTTCGCTATTGTGTCAGACATCAACCTGGTGGCATCAGGAGTCACTCATGCAGCTGGCACAATGCCGTGCTCATTTCAGCCTGCTGCCCTGCAAAACAGCCCTGACCCTCCCAGGGATATCTCCTCTGCAAGAAAGGGTCTCATTTGATTTTTCCCTCCCCACCCCAAAACCTTTCATTCTGTAGGCAATGCTTTCAAGGAGGATGTCAGGGCTGGATTCTGCAATACCTATTTGCTGCGTTACAACCACTGCTTTGTGCCTGAGCCGCCACCAAATGCATCTGGCAGAGATAACTGATCCACCTGTGGCCAAAGCTCCAGCAATATTTAACACAGTGCTCTCTGTCAGCCACTAAACACTGCAACTGGTCCTTCCAACACAAGATGTTAGGCTTTGACTCAAACCACAGGCTGGACAGACCAAATGATCTCCTAAATTTCCTTTTTCTGCCACCGCTAGAGGCCAGCCCACCTTTCATTGCAATTAAAAATTCACTCTAGAATTAAAAGGGTATCATTTTGATTAACTAAAATGAAACAACCCAAATCTGTTTAGAGGCAGGCTTTATACAAGTTTAGGAAACTGACTTCAGATGGCTAACAAAAGCCCTTTTCTTCACTTCTGCTTAATGGGAAACTCGGTAGGAATAAGGCCCTGATTTTTCAAAACAATGTAAGAAATTTTCCCAGACAGCAATGCAAGCACGGCATTAAAATTCATCACTTTGTTGTGAAAAAAAAGGAACAAGAAATTACTGACAAACAAAGACCAGCAAAACCAAAACAGAAACACAGTATCAGAGTTCTGTCTGGGGGAAGACCCTCTCACCTGGCAATTCCCAAGAAGAAATGACAACATTCCTGCCAACAAAGTTTAGTACAAAGTGTACTGGGAGCGTGACTGACTGAAAATATCTGTGGCTCCCTCACAAACCCCTGTCATCCACGCAAGGAAAACAGCAACACCGAGCCCAGCACCTTCTTCTTGGGGTGGGAGGCACGGTGGGGGACAGAGGGAAACAATTACAGGCTGGTAATTACTTCTTCTTTAAATGGGTTCTCTCTAATCTCCGATGGATTTACCTCTAATCTCAAAGTAATTACGTGTAACCTCAATGGATTCTTACTCTGGGGGCAGCGCCACAGCTCCGGGGGAGCCTGCAGAGGAGAAGTTCCTCCATTGTCTGCCGGAGCAATGAAAAACCCACACGTGCACGGCCCTGCCAGGAACAATAGAGCCTTTTCCAGCAGGCAGGAAGGGGCCAGGGCACACACAACAGCCTCCTCCTTGCTTGATGACCAGCACAGTCTAAGGCAGACTCAGGTGGCAGCCCAATGGGGGCACGCAGTATCCCTGTTTCCCTTCTGGCAGCAATACCAACACACAGATTTGGGTATTTCAGGGCTAGTTCACAGCAGAATTAGTCACATTTAGAGGCACTCAGTGACCAAGCTGGGCAGAAAGACATGAACTACATCACACAAAGGAGCAGTGAAAACCCTCCTCCAGAACACAGGGGTTGAGGGACAAGGTTTCTGATGGGAAGCAGCAATGCCTTGAAGCTACTTGTCATCTAATTTACCACGTAATTTTTAAGAGACATGGACATCACATCAGAAACCGGAGCAAAGCATCATTATGGCAGGACCTGAGACTATAAAATCTTGTGTCAAGGCAGAGAAAAAGTGCAAATATTCCACAGACGGGGAACAGCAAGTGGGGACAAGCACGGTATCAGTGTGGCCAGACACGGATGTGGCACTTGGGGATGTGGTTTAGCTGATGGGCTACAGCTAGGCTTGATGATCTTAGGGTGCTTTCCAACCTTAATGATTCTAGGGTTCTGTGCTCCTCAGATACCACCTATCTAAAGCAGAAGTGTAATGCCAGTTCCAGGTGCAGGTCTATAAACCCCAGAATTTATAGAAAATGCATCAAAACCTTGATTTTCACTCCTTAATGTAAAAGTGCCTGGGAGCTCAAGGTGCCACCAATAGGTTTAGAAACAATAGGCCCTAAAAACATTACAAGTGGCAACCCTCTGATTTGCATATATGGGATTATGATAAAATACAAGATCAGATGTTATATAAAACCACACACACACACACATATATATGTGCGTGTGTGTATGTATATGTAGACAGGTATTTCTATAGAAATAATCTCATATTTATATATCTATATGTCTGGGGTGGGCCAGTCCTGAACGGGGTCTCTGTGCTCCTTCCATCCCCAGATGCATACTAGGAATTGTGCCACACTCTCTGAGGGACAGATGCCTCAACATGAAAAAGTTGTATGGAGCTTATTTTAATGGCTATGCCATTTCCAAAAAGCTGCTCAGAATTACTCCTGAATAAACCACAAGCCCTGCACATGGACAAAGACCTCTCCTCACTCTTTACTACCTCTAGGACACTTTTTCTTGTAAAACACTTGGTTTTTAACCCTGGGATCAACAACAAGTCCATAAAAGAATTAGCAGAAAATAAAGGCTTAGTTCTAGCAGCCTCTTGGGATGCAAGAAAGCCCCAGTCCCAGGGGATTCAGAGGAACTGGAGTGCACTCCGACTTGCAGCAGGGAGTTTCGCTTTGGGCGATGATTCTTTGAGAGGGAGAGGAATGAAGAGGGAGAAGAAGCTCCCCCACTGCCCTGGTCTCCCCAGAGCCATGCCTGACAGTGCTGTGCAGGGCTGAGCATCCCCAGGGCAGGGAGTACTCACGTGCAGGCTGGGATGGTAGGTCAGCACGCCGTTGTCGCACAGCGTCACGTATTTCTTCTTCCACTCCTTGTTCAGGGACTTGCCACTCCTCTTCAGCAGCATCCCCTGGTGGGGGCAGAGAGAGAGAAAAGGTGAAACGCGCTCCAGGGAACACACAACTGCCTAAGACACACACAGAGAGAGGTGCAATTGCCAGCATTTTCAGACAGCCTTTCTCCTGCAAGTTACACGCTTTCTTCTGTCTCCCACAATTCACATCCCCTCCAGTGGCTTTGTCCAATGGATAGAAAAACCCCCTATTTCATTGAATTCCATGCCTCAGGAAAGCACATTTTAGTGAGACCCACACGGATTCCTAGCTGGTGAAGACACCATGCTCAGCATTTCCTTATCGTCTAAAATAAATGATAAGCCCCAGGTTGAGGGAGGATGCCACTGTGTGGCCTCCCTCCAGCATGCTCCTGGGGATTCCTTGCCCACAGAAGAGCACACATCTGTGTTCTCATTCCCTCTGCACAAAGGTGGCACCACCATGGAAACCCCAATCCCAGGCAAGAGCAGCAAAACAAAACCAGATACAAAGTGTTTCCAGTAAATGCTGGATAATTTAACGACAGAGGTGTGACTGGAGAGGAAAGGAGGTGGACAAAGTGAATCACCTCTCCACGCACCATATTCAATCTAAACATCAGGGACGAATGCCAACAATCCCAGAACACTTTGGGTTGGAAGGGACATAAAAATGCATCGAGTTCCAGCACTCAGCCATGGACAGGGACACCTTCCACTGGACTAGGTTGCTCCAAGCACTGTCCAGTCCAACCTGTCCTGGAACACTTCCAGGGATGAGACAGCCACAACTTCTCATCAACAGCAAAGATGAGTTGTCATCTTAGTCTCAACATCATCTCAAAGTCATCACGGTGTTCCAACAGACAAACATACAGGAACTGCTACTGTATATTGACCTGTTCTCAGCTGCCAAACAGAAATCCACTTTGAAAAATAAAATACCACATGCTAGAGAACACTCAAGGCAGTAAATAAAGAATGCACTTCCTCAGGAAATTTTAATTTCCAAACCCTAGCCAGAAGACAGTTCTCAATGGATCCAGACACCACTATGGTTGTGCAAAGCCTTACTGGAATGTCCAGTGGAGATCCTATGGTCAGTACCTACCACAGGGACACACTGGTGCCACAGATCAAGCTCTGATCAAAAAGGACACATACCCATTTCAATAAATCACAGCCAGGAATCCATCCAACACAAACTTCAGCTCCCTAATTCCTTCTCATTGTACAAGGCAATTAAAATAAAGGGAAAACAGAACATAGAAAGACACCCTACCAAACACAATGCTTCCAACTCCCTTGGAGTTGTTCTTGTTAAAGGTGGTTTAAACCTTGAAAACGAGCTCCACTGTTTGTGCTCCCATTAAAGCTGCAGCTTTATGGAGTGATCCCTCTGCAGCCCCTATCCCCAAGCCAGGAGAGGACATGGGTCAGCTCTACTCAAGGAGAAGTCCTGCTCCTGGCCACATAGCTGGAATAGAACTTCAGAGAAGAACCCTCCCCAAATCCAACACACTCCACAGATGGGACCATAAAGAAAAGCTCATGCTGGACACCTGAGCAGCACAGTGATCCAAACTCCCAGCTTTCTGCCTGTCTGGGGGGGGTCACACGTTTATATTTTTTTGTGCTGCTCCTTGCTAGAACTCAAACTTTTTCAAGGAGAACAGGGCTTCTGAAACGCCTCCTCACAAAAGCTCCTGCTCATCCCAATTACTGCCTGCCAGCGCTTGGAGACATTGTTTTCTTCTATTAAAAAATGAAAGCTTATTTCTGCCTTTGACTCTCCTGTTTGTCTATAGGAGGTGATCTGTCTCTTCACCTTTTCCATCTTTCATACCTCACCTGCAGCACGGCGCTGGTTTTAGGGGGACCCAATTCTAGTTAGTGCTGTGCCGTGGGGATCAAAAATTACTGTCTTGCTGCACTGGTTTGTTCTTCAGACCTTCTAATGGGGAAAAAGCAGTAAGGATCACAATGGTGATCGTTTTTTCCCCTCTGCCTTTTTTTTTTTTTCCCCCAAGTTTTGAAGCCAGTAAAATGTGTATATTTCATAACCTTTTAATTGCCCCTTTACTATACAGAAAACATGTCATTACTTACATAATTTTCAATTCATGCCAATTATAATCTCAATGAAGAGTAAAAATCTACCATGGTCATGATTTTACTACTTAAAGTTTTGCTACTATCCAAGTTTGAATTATGACATTCTAGTTTTGGATCTAAATGAAGAAAATGATTCAAAATGAGGTTTCACGTTGCTTTTAAAGCAGGACTCTGTGCTTTGATGTAAAAAACCAAACAAAAACCAACCCACTCAGGTCAGAACTGAATATGGATGATGGACCTATTTGTGCCTAAATAACAAACCAGACATCCCAATCAATTTTCTTCAGGCATTTGTTTGGCAAACAGAATTGTCTTTAGATTATGTGATAATTAAAAGTATCCTTAAGTACCTGGAGAGCAAACTGCTCTGAATACAAGGAGCTAACTTAAAGTGCTATAAAGCAAAGCAGCCCATATAAACCACAGTTTTTATCCCCAAGGCCACCACTCTGTGGTAATTTTATAGAATGATCTGGAGAAACGGTCTTACAATCAGAGTTTAGATGAGTTATAAATGTACTTTCACGTTAGCTACACTTAAAAAAAAATGGTCCACATATGACAGGAAATGTTATTAAAAAAAAGAAAAAAAAAGCCCCTTGCTTCAGTCACATTATGGCTACATTTGAGTCACTCTAGATGCTGTGCTGAGGAAAAGAGATCCAAGGGTTCCTGCTGACCCCTGGTACCTCCAAGGCAATTCAGAGGCAACTTGGGCACGTCCCAGTCACTGCCAAACAGGTCCCCACGTACACACAGCACCCCGGAACAAACCCAATGAGTTCCCAAGCTATGCAGTAAGAACCTAAGTCCATCTTCTACTCCAAATATCAATTTTTTGATCTAAATAATCCCTATCTCAAATTATTACGAACTGGGCAGTGCTATTTTCCCTAATTTGTATGAGATCTTTCATTTATTACAGCCCTCCATGGGCAATTGGGTGCAGCTGACCCAAAGCCTCCAGACTCAACACTAAGAATTTAACACCTCCGATTTCCACACAAACTGAGAACAACTTCACACCTCAAATCGCCTTTTCTTTTTTTTTACCACCTTCCCTCCAAACCTGCAACTTCGTGTTTTAGGGAGGAATGGTGAGTCCTCCAGCTTGTGTTTTTAAGGAGCTGGAGGAAAAGGGCTCCAAGTGGAGTGCATGGAACTCAGTCCCTGGGTTTGCTGGGGGATCCACGGAGCGAGCGGAGGCGGCTCTCCATTAGTAACGTGTATGCTACGTCTACTCCCAGGAGGTCATTGCAAGCCAAAAGCAATGTTAAGTGTACAAGCTTTAAATAACTTACAAAGTTAATGTAATGAATGCAAGTGTGATCTGAAATCCATCACTCAGTGGCTTGCTGTAGCCTCAAGCTGTGATAAAACACCACTCATAAATTTATATTAAAACTCTGTTCGATAGCAATTATTTACCAACAAAGATTTATTGATTGCGTTTGCTGTTAGGGACTGGGGCCCTAACTGAGTCAATCAGCTTAGGCTGCTGAGCTCCAGGGCACCTGGGGAAGTTACAGACTGCCAGCAGGCTCTGCAATCCCGACATTACCGTCGGAGCAGGAGCAGCTAATGAAAAGCCGCCAGCCTCGGATTGATTGGAGCTAAGGTGGAAAAAACCAGCACACCCAGCACTGGTTAAGGGACCAGGCCATGTGATACACCCAGTTGATCTGAACACACAGCAACCAGCAAAATCTGGCTGCTCTGGGTGCCTCTGTGAGCTCCAAACCTCGCCTGCTTAAATAACAGCTCAGTGGCGAAACAGTCATCAATTTGTTCTGTAGAAACATTTTAGGTTTTAAATAGTGAATTATCAGCATTTCAAAAAGTGACCCCTTTAAGTCACTTCATGCTGCACTGAAGCTGCTGGCAGGTAAGAAGCCTTAAAAATGGAAGTCAGCAGAGCCAAGATTGTATCTTCTGGAAAAGGAAATATGGTACCTGACAAGGCAGAGGCTGGAACTAGATGGATTTCAGGATCCCATCCAACCCAAACCATTTCATGATTCCACTTTGGTTTCTATTTTCTTTCAGAAATTTACCCCACTGCCATTGCTGAGGTGCAAACTTTGGCCAGCCTTTTGTTTCTTCCCCTCCCTAAGTTTTAGCTGACCCCATATTGCTTCCCTGATGCTGTTCTGACAGAATGAAACAGGTAATCTCACACTTCATCATTAACAACATGCATTCCTAATTTTCCACTCAGGTCTGTAGTTCCCACAGACCTTGCACTGCTAGGAATTTTCTGCAGCTCTTCTGCATCCTGTTCAGAAAAGAAAAACTCTCATGAAAAACCTCCTCCTTCAAACAACTCCGAAGGCAGCCGCTCAGTCAGGATCACAAACCAATTGTTCCATACAAATTCTGGTCAATAAAATACCCATTTCCTGTAAATCTGTTAACTTGAAGAAAAAATGCTGCTGAAACGCCCAGGATTCAATGACCAGTCAACTCGGCACAGTCTGTCTGACAGCACTGGCACCACCTGATAATAAACAGGAGATTAATTCTTCAGTGGTATTTTTTGCTTCCAGATGATTTAGTTGTAACAGGTTTCTCGTGGTAAAGTCTATTCTTCCAGCATATGGCAGACACCAGCTCAAACTGTTTCACCTCCAAACAATACCTGCATGCCAAAGGAAGCTTTTGGTAATGACTGCATCACTGATCCACAGAGAGTCAGAGAATCTCAGAATGGTTTGGGTTGGAAGGGACCTTAAAGCCCATCTCATTCCCTCCCCTATCATGGGCAGAGACACCATCCACTAGACCAGGTTGTTCTCTCTTTACACCTAAAATCCTCTAGGGAATAAACTGTTGAAGATTCCAAATGTATTTGGAATCTTTCCATAAAAATGTAACTTGTTTTCTCCCTTTCCCAGACTTAAGTCTTTTTTTCCCCGGGAATTTAAGGGAATGCTGCTTAGTCTTCACATCAATGAGACATGAAGCTGGTTTCAGTTTTTACACTTGGAAACCTGTAGCAAACTTCCCTCTCCCTTTTAATACCTAAAGGAGGTTTATAAAAAAGAGGGAGAAGGACTTTGGGTAAGGGCCTGGAGGAACAGGACAAGGGGAATGGATTCACACTGCCAGAGGGAAATTGGGATAGATGGGATATTGGGAAGGAATTCTTCCCTGTGAGGGTGGGGAGGCCCTGGCACAGGGTGCCCAGAGAAGCTGTGGCTGTCCCTGGATGCCTGGAAGTGTCCAAGGCCAGGCTGGATGGGGCTTGGAGCAGCCTGGGACAGTGGAAGGTGTCCCTGCCCGTGGCAGGGGGTGGACTGGATGAGCTTTAAGGTCCCTTCCACCCCAAATTATTTTGGGATTCTATGAGCTCTTACAGTAGCAAAGCACAACTGGGGACCAGCTGAACCAAAAAAAAAAAAAAAAAAAAAAGGCTACAAGATCCTGGAGTGGCTTTGAAGAGTTCTGAAAACAGGAGAGCTCAAACATTCTCCCACTTCAGTATCTAACAATAACATTGCAAAAAAACCACCCCAAAACCCTGTATGTTCTTACTATAGTTATGCACATAGAAAACCCCTCCTACCTCCCTTAAGAACTGGCACAGCAACAGCAGCAGAGTTTTGCTACAAAGATGCTCCCACATTGCAGAAACTATTCAAATTTATGTTATGCACCTTTAAGGGAAAACGAAATCAGAACATTGCACCCAATTCTCTTCTAACATCCCCTAAACATGAGGCAGTGACTGTGCAGCACGTAATTACTCCATGAATGGTTACCTAATGCTGGGGCTGATCAGCCACGATTTCCATCTCAAGACAAAGAACAGAGAGGATCTAACACCTGACTTGGGGAGGAAAAGATAATGGCTTTGCCTGAAGGACAATCAACTTACAACTCGTTATTTGCCAAGCTCTCTGCACACAAGCTACCAAAGAAAATTAGAAAGATGTACTGAAAAAGCCCCCAATGCTGATTAAGCAACTCTTACAGTTCATCACAGCACCAGCAAGGAAGATTGCCAGCTCTAGCAAAGGACGGCCACCAAATTCCCGAAAGGAACAGCAGCACTAAGGACAAACTTAATGGGAAGAACAAACTTAGTAGTGTTTGCTGTTACTGCATCTTTATTTTTAATCACAGAATCACAGAATGGTTGAAAGGGAGCTTAAAGACCATCTCATTCCACTCCCTACCACGGGCAGGGACACCCTCCACGCTCCCAAGTTGCTCCAAGCTCCATCCAACCTGGCCTTGATTACCAACTGCTCCAATATTTCAACCTCTGGATTTTGCCAACACAGGTGACACATAAATTCCCCCAACCTTTCTTGAGTTCTCCTTCAGTTGGCAGCTTTGGGACAGGGGCACTCTTCCCTTAGCCCTACTTTATGGCTACTGATAAAATGAGACTTTACAAAATCAACAGCACATTGCAAACTCTACAGTTACAGCCACCACACATCCTTCCTGTGGAGCTGAACATTCAAGTGTGTTACAAAATGCAATCAGGTAGCTAAGGGACTTGCACATCTTTCACTCTAACCCCAGTTTATCTCTCTGGACAGGACACAGCATCAAGAAAATCACATTGTTTTCCTGCCTTGCAGTAGTTTCTGCCTCTGTTGCCTTCCAAGACTTGTTCTGCTTACTCTGGACCGCTAAAATAATAGGGAGAAAAGAAGAACCCCAGCCCTTAATAATCTCCAGTAGCTGGTTTATTAACCCTTGGCACTGGCAGCTGTGGTTTCCCTGACACCAGTGAAATGCACTTCGATGCAATTCATTACCTTGGGCAAAGGAAAAGCAGCACTGGGCAGCAGATCCGGGGTGAGCAAACACAACTGTGGGAGAGGCTCCGAGAGCAGGAACGTTGGGGAATGGCTGAAGGGTCAGGCATGAAAAGGAAGCCACAAAACACGGACTTCTCTCATGAAACAAACAGCCTTGGGTGGCTGATGGAGAGTAAGGAATCCTCGCGCAGGCATGAGCACCCAGAGGCAGAGGATCCGCTTTTCCTTGCGGGAGCGCTCCGTTCCCCCATCCCTGAAATTCTCTTTCTCCTCTTTTGTATAAAGTAGGGATTTGGCTGGGGGAGCGGAAGGGGAGAAAAGCCGTGAAAAGCTTAAAACCCAATTTTAACTTTCTCTCCCGACACTATAGTGTTTCCATAGAAACATCAGGAAGACCACTTAAGAGCAGCTTTTTTTTTTTTTTGTAGCCATGTTTGGCCCCTACCCCTCCCCNAGCCGTGAAAAGCTTAAAACCCAATTTTAACTTTCTCTCCCGACACTATAGTGTTTCCATAGAAACATCAGGAAGACCACTTAAGAGCAGCTTTTTTTTTTTTTGTAGCCATGTTTGGCACCATACCCCTCCCCCGGACAACCTATTATTTCACAAATGGATGCCTTCTGCAGCCCGATCCGTGCAGGCTCCGATGGACGGGGGATAGAAAAAGAACCCTGGATCTTTAACCAGTTCCCTTGTGGTCCCCTCCCTTTTTTGTTGGTAATATTTCTGTCATTCTGCCGGGGCTATATGGTACAAAGGGTTACACTTTAATTGAGCTGTCAGCATCTCCAACAATCCTATAAAACTCCGATTATGCACGGCGGGGTTAGTGACACACTTGTTATTGTGGATGCCCTATTTGCTAAACCCGGGCCCCCCCCCCCACAGGTCACCTCACCCAGGCGACCTTCCTGTCATTAGCCTCGTCTATTCCTACCTCACCGCTGTGAAAATCACACAAGGAAAGGCTTCAAAGCCCTTGCCAGGACTGAATTCGACCAGGAGCTAATCACCCACAAATCCAGCTCAAATGGCAATAATTGGCTAAACTGCTCACCTCTCCAGAGCTCAGCAGTAATTTGGGATAATAAAGAAAAGAATTATTCAGCTAACTGCCCTGAAATGTATGCTTTGTGACCGACACACTTCACATTTTAATAATGATGGACACAAAATCCAATTTAATACAGCACCGGCTGAATAACAAACCCAAGAATGCTGGCAGGGGAAAAAAAAAAAGCGTGTGCGTGTGCGTTCCTTTTTTTTCCTTAAACTGTGTTCCATGTTATTGTACAGAAAGGATTTACACTTCATGTCAGGAAATTTTGGGACCAGAAAGGCCTTCAACAACTAACCTCAGAAACTGCTCCATAATGGGATTTTTAATGGTTTTTTTTTTTAATCAAAAGGGGTGTCCTCCTTGAAAAATAAATTTTGCTGAGCAGTTATACCTCTGGTCCTCAAACTTTTGTGGGGGTAGCAGAATAAATATTCTTTTTTTTTTTTTTAATTCTGCAGTAAAAGGCCACCTTCTTCATTATTCTAATCAACAATATTCCCTGACTGCTCTATTTTTTTATTTTTATACCCTGTCCTCTGGCCAAGAACCATCAGCATCAATGACCCCACTAGAGAAGGGTCTGCCAGGACACACTCAGCTGGTTCAACACTGCAAAGATCACAGAATCCCAGAATGGTTTGGGCTGGAAGAGACCTTAAACCTTGTCTTGTGCCTGCCACAGGCAGTGACACCTTCCACTGGACCAGGGTGGGTGATCAGGGCCCATCAGGATGCTCCAGTACTCTTCCATCCACACACCCTGTTCCCTTTCCTCCAATCCCTCCTAAGACCAAGAGAAAAGAAGGAAAACTGACGAAAAAGGCATTCCTGGTGATGTTCCTGAGATGTGCAGTTCACCCAGAGGAATGGGAGTGAAGGGGATGATGGTCCTTCAGAGACGCACTGAATGTATGCTGGGCACTGTCCTCTCATCATTACAGCAGAAAACAAATCAGGAACGCCTCATGAGGAAAAAATTCCTTCCCTACTGGCTCCTGTTTCCTACAGTTCATAAAATCTTGTTTCACATTCTCAAAAAAAATCTGCAAAAAATGTAAATTCCATATTCAACATGAGGGAAATACTTAAAGAAACGTAGAACATGCCAAGACACACAGGACAACTGCACAAAGACAGCTACAACCACATCCCTTTGCTTCTTGCTCAGTATGTGAATAGTCATGGAGCTAAGCAGCTAATAAAAATGATGATTTATCCACTGGTGCAGCAGAGACACACCACTTTAAATAACCCTTTTCACGACACACACAACTGCCTGCTCTTTCTTCTTAACGAATCACTCCATACTTCATCATCTGAAAACAAAATCATTTTGGCTTCAGCTGGGAATACATAAAAATGTGCAGCTAGTTCACTCAAAAACCCTCTAGTCTTGGCCAAGGACCATGACCTGAGTCACACTGGGAGAAGACTTTTGAGAGGGTGTAAAATTCTGCTCAAAAACCACCCCCTACACCAGCTCGGCTTGTTGGGGTGTCTGTGCAGGGTCAGGATTTAGACTGAACGATCCTCATGGGTCACTTCCAGCTCAGAATATTCTGTGACTTGATGATTCCTTTAAACCAAGGCATCTCCAACAACTCCCTGAACTCAGGGAAAACCTATTCAAGGCTGTTTCCCAGGATTTAAGGGTACAACCTGAAGCCAACTTTCAAGTACAGGTTTTTCACCCCGTGTTCTTAAACTGTTACAGCAAAAAGGCAAAGTTACTCCTGTCAGAAGCAGAACTCACCCATTTTTACTACAGTAGTTGTTACAGAAATTAGAGTTAACAAAACATGAGACACTGCCAGTGCCAATCATCTGAAGGAACTTTTCTGAGAAATTATAAATCAATGCTTTTGACAAGGTTATTATTAGGATTCCTGAAGTAATTACCTGAGACACCCCAAAATTCGTTTATTGTTATTTAATATTCTTCTTGTGAGAAGAAAAGGCTGGTTTTGTCCTGGCCTGCCTTGCTTTATATACAGCACCTCGCTCCTCCTCTCCCCCACTTCCTGAGTTTAGCATTAATCAGAGCAGTTTCAAAATAAAGGATTCTGCATATTGTGTCAGCAAGTTAAAAATTGCAATATTGTTTTAATGTTAAAATCACTCCAGATACAATACTTTCTGTGTAGTATATTTCATGGGTCATTTGCTTCAACAGATATTAAGCCTCAGTCAACAATTAACTACTGACACCTTTTTTATTTATTTTTTTAAACCAAGATTTAGCAGAAGAGCTAAAAGCACAGCCTGGATTTATTAGATGGATGCTAATTTGATGTCACTAGCTTATTTCATTTCTATCAAGTACCCATTCTTGTGAATGATAGGGTCACTCAACCCACATTTCAGATGAATTTAAATCCAGATTTGAGCACATCTTTCAGCCCAAAAATTGCTGCAAAAGTGCACCAGTTTAAAAACCCATTTGAACTGTTAATTGTCTATCACTTACCATACCAGATGACTCCCAAACGCAGCCATTACAGTGAACGTTTACGTGGAGTTTAAAGTTTTGGATTCAGCCCTTCTGGTTTTCTGCAAGGAACCCACTGGCACTGCCCTCAGCCTGCCTTTACCTGCAGTTTCACGGTGCTACCCCTGGGACAGAAGCCCAGTCATCCCCATTTCTGAATCAAAAGGCATTTCTATGGTGACAACAGCAAAATCAAGCAGTCATCAGAAGGTGTTATTCTGCCTCTCCCTGTCCAATCCCCATCAGAGATATGCAGAATCCTGGAATGCTCTGGGTTGGAAGGGACCTCAAACACCATCCACTTCCAACCCTTCCAAAAGATGTAAATCCGAGCCACATTTTGCACTTTGTGAGGCATTTCCATCTATCAGAAGCCTTGAGAATCAGGAGGCAGATGACACATTTTTGCATCACTGGCTTGCACCCAGATGATGTCAGGAACACAACGTGACACCAGCCAGGGAGGTCTGGCCCCCAAGCTCAGAGCTGCACAATTAACAAGATGTTCCAACAAAGGTAGCAGTGACTAAATCCTCTTGGAAATATCTGCTCCTAGGAAAAGCTGAGATATAATGCAGTGGCAAAGTGTGATGCACCACAAAGAATAAAAGACCATGTTCCTCTCTGAGCATTCCTGGAAGGACATCTGAGAGATGCTTCTGGAAGAAATTTTCCCCTGATTTCCCCACATTTTTCCCTGCGTGCAAAGCCTTGAATTTCTTCATGTGTGATCTGTCAGGCAGAGTACAGATTGCCCAGGGAAATTATTGCACTGGTCACTCAGCCTTTTAATGTTTTGGAATACTCAGCAGTGGCAGGAGATACGGCAAAGGCTGTTATTATGTGCTATTTGTTTATTAAAACTTAGTCCTCTATTTATTAAATATTAAATATTCTGACTTATTAAAAGGAGTCAGAAAATCACAGAATGGTTTGGGTTAGAAGGGACCTTAACTATCATCCAGTCCCACCCCCTGCCATGGGCAGGGACACCTGCCACCATCCCCAGGTTGCTCCAAGCCCTGTCCAACTTGGCCTGGAACACTTCCAGGGATCCAGGGACAGCCACAGCTTCCCTGGGCACCCTGTGCCAGGGCCTCACTGCCCTCCCAGAGAGCAATTCCTTCCCAATATCCCATCTAACCCTGCCCTCCTTCAGTTTAAGGAGTCAATCCATAAGTTGTTAAAGCAGAAACTCAAAAGATGTTTCCACAAACAAGAGTATTTGTTCCTTCTCAAAATTATGTAAAGATACAGACTTTGTTTTCCTTTTATTAAGAGTGGTCTCGCATACATGTTGATCCCTCAGTTTTAACCTCATTAATATTTTAGAGGGGGGGACAACAAGAACAGAAGCTGCTCCAGAGGCTACAATTGTTTTACAAGAGAGTATCCCAGATCCAACTGGCTTGCAGGCAACACAGAAGAACATCATGCTCAGAAAAGGTAATTTATAAAGCTCAGTTATGGATTTCTCTGTGCAGTTACCTGGCTATAGACTAAGCAAGCTGTAAAATGTTGGAGACAATCTCCCTCAAAAAAAATCTCCCAATACAATCCATTATTTATTAAGTGAGCAGCTGTGGACAAGATGAAAGACTAATTTTTAACCACCTTTCCCAACTTCCTATAGATAAAGAACATGTTTGTAAAGACAAAAAAAAAACACAACAAAAAAAAACCAAAACAAAACAAACAAACATACATATATATATGTAAAAATAAAAATGCAAGGTACCCAGAGTGCAGCTAATGGGATTTGACGCTGGCTTTAATTTTAATGAAGAAAGTTGCCAGTAGCAACAAAACTGTCAGCAGCAGCCAAGCACCATTAATAAAGACCCAGACAACATTAGTGGCACGGCAACAGTACAAAAGGTTCCCCCCGGTTCATGCTGTGCTAAATTGGCTGCCCAATTTTTCTTAAGTGTCCATACTATTTAGAAGACAATTTATTAATTTTTGTCATCCATTGTCACTTGACAGGCCATCATTTTGCATCCCGAATTTGAGATGAAAACTAATTGAAAAGACTGGCAGTATTTATGAGGGGTATTATTTGTCAATTATGGCTGCTGATGATCCCGGGTCCTACCAACTTTAACACCCCGTGCTCGATGTCGTCAGTCGGGCACTTTTTTTTTTTTTGCATTTCCATGTTAGTTCTAGGAAAATGACAAAAAGCAATGATAAAATCAATTCAGCAAACTCGTTAAGGAAGAGAGGCCCATCAATCCCTGCTCTGAAATCACTGGAGTGCAGGAAGAAAAGCACTGGCATGGCCTGGGGAATCACAGCTTTCCAGGACACCTTCCAAGGAAAAAGCCCAATCTCTTTGTTCCCTACAAGCAGGACAAATTTTCAAATATGTCGTAATTGAAATTAACCCTGCATATTTACCCAGTTGGCCTGAAAGGGAAGGTTTTACTCTCCTCTCACTGACCTCAAACTGCTTCTCTGCAAGTCTGAACACCCCCAAAGCCCTCAAATTCCTAAATGCAGGACATCGCAGAATCACAGAATATTGTGAGCTGGAAGGGACCCACAAGGATCATCAAGTTCAGCTCTTTCATCCCAACTTCATTTACACTGATAACCCTTGCATGGCCTTTCAGAAACATTCTCCTACTTCCCACCTTCACAGACTTCAAATGATGACACAAAACATACATTCCAGGAAAAACCCAGTGTTAAAAGAGCAAAGAAAATGATGTTATGCCACCCATTTCAAGCCTCTTCTGCTTCCACCAGCTGTGCTGGAGCCCAGGGTGAAGCAGCTGTGCCCTGCAGCCCAAGGGGGTCCATGGTGGGGCTGATACCTGCCTGAATCCCACAGAACACCCCACAGCAGAGCAGGGAGATGCCCAAAGGAACCTCTGGCCCCGTGGGAAGCTTGTGCTGGAGCAGGGTCCTGACAGG